>JAOXNZ010000092.1:23112243-23128291 GCA_028566095.1 Kryptolebias brasiliensis | reverse complement strand
GTACTTTAATACTTAAAGTACTGTTATATTCTCGTCTTGTTAGAATGATTACAGCACTTGGTCATATTAATTACAGTAGTGGTAGCACGTCAGGTCGAAATTTTGCCCCCTAGTTTGTTTGGCCGGACTTGTTAGAGGCTCATTACAGGACACTTGTCTTCTGTTTTAACATTATGCATAATTTATGTTTATTTAAATAATTTCTATGTGTTTTTGGACAGATGACACGGCATACAGCACACACAAGGCGTTAACATGTGGCTTTGACATGTATACAGTACAGAGTGATACATATAGGTCTTCGAAAGACGGCTGCCAAAAATTTTACCTAGAGCAGTTGTGGCTATTCCTGTGTTTCTCTTTAAGTGGTTACTGCAACATGTTTCTACTACAGGAAGCTACAGTAACTCCACTAGGACAAACATCTCGCAGCAACTACTCTGTTGACTCTCCTAAAGTGGCAGCACATATTAATGTTCTCAAAATTGATTCTTGACATTTGAGAATTGATTCAGAACCTTCCATGTCTGCAATGCAATGCATTTAAAACAAAATTTTACCCCCCAGCCCTAGTGTGTGTGTGTGTTTGCTTCTTCATTGAGGCCCAGTTGGGACTTTAAACAAAAGGACATGACACCTGTATCTTAGCTAGTGTGTGAAAGAAGAAACATCACTCTATTTTTAAGGTCTTAAAACTCCCTCTGCCCCACAGCTATTGTCCAACATTATGCTGGCGGGGTTAGAGAGATGCACAATCACAGCTTGTCATTTTCTCATTTTCTACACAGTCTGTCTCTTCATTCACTTGAACCAGGTGCCTCATTAGCATTCAGTATATAGTATTTGCTTTGAAAGCCCTCTAAGACTTTGTTTTCTGTGATTTATTTCACTCGCGTCTTCATTGTGCCTGGAACAAGGCCTTGTGTTCTCTCCAGGGATGCTTCCTGTACTGTGGCTCCTTGTGTAGTCACCTTTCTGAACTGCTCTCTCTTAATTGCTTGTCATTGGAGACTGTTAATCTGATTTTATGGAATATTTGCAGCAAAAATCAGTTGCAGAAGGTGCAATTCACAAATTTTATACAGGGTCCATTTGAGGAAAATTTCAGTATACAACTCTGTGCTGAGGGCCCAATTTATTACAATCCTCTGATTATTGTTATTAAAGGGCAATACATTTGAACTAAATCCTTTCTGATCAGTAAAAAATAAGTAAAACTTGCTCACATTAAGGAGCTAGCAGGACCTTGTGGCCTGATTGTGCTGAGAAATGGATAGAGCATGAAGATGAGAAAAAAAAGAAGCATGAGTGGGAGGTAAAGATCACTTTTTTTTAAGAGATTTGGGGGTAGGCTGCAGAGGAAGTGGCCCCAGTATGACCCACAGTGTGAGTCTCTTCCTGCACTTGACATGTCTTTGAAACTGTGAGAGCAGGCATTTATGTAGGCCCTGATTAATTGTAACGTGTACCCCTTTGTGTCTGTTTTTATGTGGCAGAGGGTGTTCAGACTATCAAAGCCGGTGGGAGTCTCACTTCCTGTCTGAAGCACATCCAAAATAAAGGCAGAGTTTCAGCTTTCCAACTCTGTTGCCACCAAAGTGAATTTTCATTTTGTATTTGGGCTTTCTGGAATGGAATTAGGGGAATTTGAATTTGCATTTTTCCTTTCTACACTCCTGATTGCTGTCTAATGCTGTAGACATAAAAAAAAAACTAAACGAAAAGTATTTTTGCAATCTGTATGACGAGTGTTCCTGCTCCCGGCAGTTACTTTGAATTCCCCCAAGAAATATCGTAAGTGACATTAGAACAGGTTTGCATTTTGCTATGGAGAAAATTTATTTTCTTATTATTTTTTCACTTTTTTGTTGGGGTTTAGTATTAGTGTTATGGATGTTGAGCTAATATTTGGTTTGGTAGTAGCTGAGAGTCATTCACAACATATACTCTGAACGCAACACATTGTAAAACATTTGCAACTCTGCACTATCCAGTTTTGAATTGAGAAAGCTGTCTGGCTAGGGAGTGAAACGTCCTCAACTACAGAATGGAGGTCCAGTTGCTTTGTTTTTAGTATATATATTTTTAATTTGCCATGTCCTAGATGACTAAGAGTCTATATCATCATACTTCATGAACTACTGAATGGATTTTAATGAAATTTTCATTAAGTAATTATTTGATGTTCATCTACAACTGACTAACTTTTGGAGTCATCCCAATTCATGATGGTTGCCACAGCTAACTGACCTTAGCAAACACAAACATGGCTCTAACTCAGTCAATTTTACGGGTATTTAGCTAAATCTTGGTGTGGTAGAAGCTGAGAGTGATCCTCAACACATACTCTATATTGCCAAAAGTATTTACTTGTCTCCCTTCTCACACAAATGAATTTGGGTGACATCCCATTCTTAATCCTTAATCGGGTTTTATGTGATGTTGGCCCACCCTTTGCAGCTATAACAGCTTCAACTCTTCTGGGAAGGCTTTCTACAGGTTTAGGAGTGTTTATAGGAATTTTTGACCATTCTCCCAGAAGGACAAGAAGGCCTGGCTCACAGTCTCTGCTCTAATTCATCCTAAAGGTGTTCTATCAGGTTGAGGTTGTGCAGGCCAGTCAAGTTCTTCCACACCAAACTCGCTCATTCATGTCTTTATGGACCTTGCTTTGTGCACTAGTGCTCAGTCATGTTGGAACAGGAAGGGGGCCATCACCAAACTGCTCCCACAAAGTTGGGAGCATGAAATTGTTCAACATGTCTTGGTATGCTGAAGCATTAAGTGTTCCTTTCACTGGAACTAATGGCCCTTTTCCACTAGAGCTTCTACAGTGCGGTTTGACTTGGCTCTCCCCAGTTCCAAGGCTTTCTCATGAGCAAGGATTTATGGAACAAGCCCCTTTTTCAGAACATACTTCGATGTGGTTCCAAGTGTACCGTGCTGGCCGTGCTGTTGTCCTCAATCTCTTCCACTTTGTTATAATACCACTAACAGTTGACTGTGGAATATTTAGTAGCAAAGAAATTTCACGACTGGACTTATTGCACAGGTGGCATCCTATCATGGTACCACACTGGAATTCACTGATCTGATAGTGACCCATTCTTTCACAAATGTTTGTAGAAGCAGTCTGCATGTCTAGGTAGTTGATTTTATACACCTGTGGTCATGGAAGGGATTGGAACACCTAAATTCAGTGATTTTGATGGCATTATAGTGTACTTCTAGAGCTAATGGATCACTCAAGATCTTGCAATATTGTTTGGGATTGTGCACAATGTCATTTACAAGGCTTGACTAAAACATCTATAACTCCATTTCTCATCATAAGATGATCTTAGTTTAAAACTCTGGCATGAAAGGTAGTGGGTGAAATGTATTCCTTTAAAAAAAAGGTAGGTGTTTAATTTTTAATGTTTGAAGAGCCCAGGGAAGTTTAAGCAAGAACAGCACATTTTTATACAAGAATTAGTTATATTTCTTTGTCAGATTCATGTGTCACAAGTTTTATTGCTCAGTCTAATCTAAGGCCTTAAGCTGTGTCTTATAGAGATCATAAAATCATTTCCCTGGACTTTGAAACAGTAGCACATAAGTGTTTCCATAGTTTATTGTAAGAGTGTATTTATGATTTGATAAAACTAATCCCTTTCAAATTGACAGCACACCAGTAGATAATAACGTTCTGCCAGTAGAGTCAGATCATGATTTTTCATTTGTCAGAGTGACTGTTGCAGTTTTCTTGTGACACTGATCATCAGCACTTTCACATGCACCAACAGACATGTTCTGCTGACTTTTTTCCTGTTTTTTAATTTTGTGTTTTTTGTCTGTACTTGTCTGGGTTTCTTTTTCCTGTGCGATTTGTTTTGAGTGCTCATGTGTTATAATCAGCTGATTATCCTCATGCCTGCCATACTTGTTCCTGTTCGTTAAAAAAATGTCCTTTCATACTTCCAGATAATGTGGATCACTGAGTTCGGCACAAAATACTGAGAGTGCTTCAGATAAAAGCCACATGACTTTTTGTTCATGTATGTTCCACATTTCCTGTGGGTTGGCTTTCAGACTTGCTTGAACAGTCTGAAATGTTCTGTCTTTGTCCTGACCCTGTTTAAAGAGGTTTCAGGTTTCACCTCCTCTTCTGCAGTTTCTCACCCCCTGCTATTTTTTTTATTTTTTTTTTACCATTATTTGAATATAGAAAATGACTTAAGTTTAAAACAAAAATGAAAAAAAGATACTCACAAAGTCTCAGCAGACCTGTTGACTTCTGACACATGCAAACAAATTTCAACAGTTTGCAGACAAATAAATTTCGACATGAGTGTGAAACCCTGGAATAGCCACTGACAGTGATAGGGGAGATTTTTGGCTGCCGTCTTTTGAAGAGATACGTGTATCATGCTTGTTTTTATGCAGAAACCACACAAACACCTTGTGCATTCTGTATGCTGTCATTAGTACAGAAACATGTAGAAATATCCTTATTTTACATAAATAAACATAAATTATGCATTATGTTAAAACAAAAGAAAAGTAGTCTGTGATGAGCTTCCCAACAAGCTTGGTCAAGCATTATTGGGAGCAAAATGCTGACCCAATGTGCTACCACTACTGTGATTAAAATTACCAAGTGCTGTAATCATTCTAACAAGATGAGAACGTAACACTACTTTGACTAAGTAAGTACTTTACATGTCTGCTTAGTCTAACCAGAGCTCTGCTACCAGTATCTGGAGTTTATTTTACTTAGACTAATAACTATATACATGGGGTGGGTGAAGCAAAAATGTTATCTCAGCCCCCCCCCCCACACACACACACAAACATATAAACAGAGCATATAGGCAAAGTGACATTTGTTAACATATTTTAATTAGCTTATGCAATTCTGCTAACTTGTGCTAAGTACGATGGACATTTAAAAAGAATGTTACCAAACTTGAGAGAAATGCATTCACTCAGACTCTTTTGTCTTACTCAAACATTTGATTTCATTTTGGTTTAAAAGGTAAACAACTATTAGATAACATGCACCTATTTATGAGGCTAAAAAACCAGTCTATCGCCTCTCTGAAGCTCTCAGTTTATAATTAGCTCTTAATAAACCTGAACATAAACAGAAACATAAAACAGAACAAAGTACCAATGAGTAAAAGCCAGGTTTAAACTATTTAAACTGGGTAAAATTAAAATGTCAACTAATGAAATGGAACAAAGTATTATTGTATTATTCAACTGTCATTTGAACAATATAGGGCAAGTGTTATAACAGCTGTGAGTTTTCTGTGCATACTTGTCAGTACACTACAAGTCTGTCCCATCAAGATTAATAAAGATTAATAAAGTTATAATAAATCTCATTGGTATGTCCCACTTGATTCTGGACCATCATAAGTGCTGAAACTAAACTGGTAGTTCTACATAATTAGTCATGTTTCTGGAAGGTATACATTTACCTGTGGCTTACAATAGTGGGTAATTTATGACTTTAGCACAGATATGTTTTGATTTATAACCTATTTTCTGACAGCATACACAAGACGGACAGAAACTGAAAAAGGTCACATTTTTAATTATTTATGAGCTAATTTGGCATAATCCCAATGAAACGTAAAGCCATGTTCTTTGAAGTGCTGGTTCTGATAATCATAACAATTAATGACAAAACATTGGGCTCTTTAGTTTAGGATTTTTATTCTGATATTTATGGTTTGCTGCCATTCTGACAGTAACTCAGGATGCTCATGTTGCCACATGTAGCTCTTCCCAAAATGGCGGCACAAATTCTCATCTCATTAGCAACGATTGTGCTGAGGCTAGCCATTCCAGTGTTTCTCTGCTTCAGTGGCAGGAACAATATGCTTTTTCATCTTTTTTTCCATGAACCCTAAAGAATCTTTATCTGCAAGCAAAGGCTCCTGCTCAGAGGAGCAACGTGGGGGTGCAAAGTTATGTTTAGTTGCTATAAGCTTAGACTGCTGGAGGACAAATTGACCACATTTCCTCACTCTGCTGCTGTCTTTACTTGCTCTACTGCAATTATTTCTATCACTAATATGATTTTCTTTGTCTTTCTTCCAGTAGAAACTACACCTGGACCAGTCATTCTGTGTTTGTGTCTCTTTCCTGTCCTCTCAAACCCCAGCCAGTCGAAGCAGATGGCCGCTCGTCCTGAGCCTGGTTCTGGTTCTGCTGGAGGTTTCTTCCTGTTAGAAGGGAGTTTTTTCCTTTCCACTGTTGCCAATGTGCTGCTCAGGATGGGAGACTATGATGGAGTGAAGATTCAACACAATCTGCTGGCTTCTTTAGATAGATAACTTTTACTAACTGGCTCTATAATGTATGTGAATGTTTTTGTAGTGCCCTGAGAGGACATTTGTTGTGACTTGGCGCTATATAAATAAACTGAACTGAATTTATTAGGCACGAAAATTTATAAATGAGTGTTTAATTACATGAAAAAAGCAATAGTCACTTAAATTTCAAGACAACTGAAATGCATTGAAAATTGTTCTATTATCACAATGCAGCCCTTTGAATCATTACTGAATTGAATCATGAGGCGCCTAAAAATTCCCACACCCAACACACACACACGCGTTTTTCTTTTAGGATGCCAGCAAACTTCTCCAAATATGCTCCAAAGATACAAGAGAGTCTCTCAAAGTAACACTTTTTTTTTATGAAATTCACATGCTGATTCCACTACAAGCATCTTGAATGATTCATTAGTCACAGGACACTGAGTTGCGAGCCTCAGCTGCATTTCACACCTTCCTGCAGTTAGTTAAATACTAGACTGACACTCCCAGTCACATAATTTATGATACAGAGAAGAAAAGGTCACTATATCCATTTTTTATTCTCCCATACCTGTCTGACAGGAAGCACGCTTTATGCAGGCTAAACTTTCACCCCATCTCACAGGATATAAACCCAAATATGGGCACCAGGTGAACGCCTTATGCAACGCAGAGCAAGTTAGAAGAAACAGCATGAAGGGGAGGACCTCCAACAGGTATGCTTCCTGTAAGTGGGAGTACATCAACCAGTCCAACTAGACAGAACCACTGCCTTTACATGTTTAGCAAACTCAAACCTTCAGGAAACTGTGCTGCTTTGTAAACACCATTCATCCCTTTAGGATTGAAGACAGAAACTGACTCTCCTGAGTGGTTTATGTTATAATTTATGAGAAATGGGAATATGTGAACACAATGCAAGATTAGATAATAAAAAATAAAAAACAATAAATGCATTTATAATAATTCCTTGAAGGAATCCACATTTCCCATCGCTTTTTATGCCAGAGTTTTAGACAAAGACAGTCTAATGTTGAAAAATGTAGTTACAGCTGTTTTGACAAAGACTGTGTCTTGACAACACTACAGAAGGAAAAAGGGGGAAAGGGCTACATGGGGCGGTTGGCATCATTTAGACACTGATGTAAACATTTTAATACTTTTCTTATCATATGTCAATAGCTGATAGTTTTCACTCATTCATTTCATTCATTACCTTTATTTAACCAGGTTTGTCCATTTGACATTAAAATATATCTTTTACAAGAAACACCTCAGCAAATACCTATTTATAGCTCAGCAGATTTTACTTTTATTGATAAAGCTGAACTAATGTAGATACCGAGCAAGGTAGGAGGCAAAAAAAGCTGTCACAGAGTACCACCTTGTGGCTGAAACAAGATACTACGCTAAAACGTGCTAACAAGGATGATGATCAGTTTTTAGATAAAGTCAAAATCTAAAAAGTCTGAAGTGCATTTTTAGGATTGTTTTCTATAATGACCCGTAATCCCTGAAAGCTGTAAAGTACTCCTGCTTTTTCTATAAATTACTTCATAGTATTTAGCTAATGATTATCATCCTGTAGGGAAAAAAAACATTACCAAAAAAGATTGGGAAGAGCTCTAAAATGAAAATTGTTTTCCCACTTTTTTGAAGCTTTACTTAAAATACCGATGTAACAGAAATTACATTCAGTGTTTTTACAAAAAATAAATCTAAAATGTGTTGCCAGGAACACACAAACGAAAAAAGTTTGGACCAATGCATTTTCCCCCCAATTTGTTACATCACCCTTGCTATTACTTGTGCTTTCTAATTTGTTTAGGAACAGAGTACATTAACTGATGCAGTTTTTGTGTCCATTGTTGCTACACACAAAGTTTAGCGTGTGCTTGACCTAATCGATAAATTAGTCAGTGGGTGAATTGATATAGTTGTTAGTGGCATAACTCCTTCTGAACTGCTTTAAAAATTAAAGCAAAGACCCACAATGCACAGCTCCAACTATGAAGTGCTCCTTTTTTCTTGTTGACAAATCTCAAGAATAACTGGCGCGTCATCGCTGACGTTCAGTCAGGTGTTGAACAATCACAGCATTCTCCTCTTGGTGCAAAACCAAACATGTAGGTTCTTATAACCGCTCCATAGTGGAACAGTATTTATAACCCTCACAGAGGGCTTAGAAGTATTTCAACCTACAACACATCATGCTGAAAGGCCTATATTCTTTAAAGGGTTTATCTGGGATATTTCTTTAATAAATATTAAAGATTCTGATATAGTTTTAAACATGCGTTTTAAAACGTGTTTAAGTGGCCATGCTGTGTGAGAGGCATAGACTTGTTCTTACAGAGAGCTGCTGTAATGGTGAGGAGTTTCTGCCAAACATCCTCCACTCCTGTAACATTACCAATGAGAGAGAAGAAGAGGATCTGACAACAAAGCAGATGTGTCTTCTTGATGATGAGTCCAAGGACGTTTTTCACCTGGATGTTTTTGAGAACACCTTCCTGTTTATGATATGGCAGCAAAGCAGGTCTTTCCTTATACCCCGGAGCTTGAAGACTGCAGCATGTCACAAAGTAAAGATGAACCATGGGTGGGTGTCAGTCTGACAAAAACCTGTATTTGAGAGACTGAAGGTCACTACAAGTCTAAAAATAGACTCTTTGCTCAACACTGACCTACAAATACACTAATCACACTGTTCTTACACTCACTCAGTCAAACACAGTTCTCCTGTCTGTCCATAAAACACACAGAACTGCAAAACAGTTCTTCACATAAAATGGTTGGCAATACATTTTTTTTAGTTTAACTTTTTCAGTAGCTAAGAATACAAGCTCATTACCCTGTATTGCATTTAACACCTGTCAAACAATTCAGAGATTATTAAGGATCTTATTAAGGTTTACTTGTGGCTCCTAGAGATTCTAAAAGTAGATTGGGAAGCAGAACTTTCAGTTACCAGGCTCCTCTGACACCCTGTCCACTTGAGACTAGGCTTAGACTAGACCTTCTTTTTTGATAACTCCTACAGATAGAGCTCAATAAATTAGAATATCATCAAAAAGTTAACTGATCTAAGTAATTCAGTTCAAAAGTGACACTCATATAGATTCATTCCACACAGAGCTGCTTGAGGTCCAGAGTAAAGTTTCCACTCTGGACCTCAAGCAGTGATGTCAGTGATGATTTGGGGAGTCAAGACACCTGCTGCTCCTCCACTGGGTTTTATCAAGTCTAAAGTCGGCATAGCCATCTACCAAGAAATTTTAAGGCTCTTCATGCTTTCCTCTGCTGACAAGCTTTATGTAAATACTGAATTCATTTTCCAGCAGGACTTGGCACCTTCCCACACTGCCAAAAGTACCCGTACCTGGTTTAATGATCATAGCATCACTGTGCCTCATTGGAAGCAAACTGGCCTGACCTAAACCCCACAGAGAATCTATGGGATCTATCAAAAAGTAAAATGAGACACCAGACCTAACAATGAAGACGACCTGAAGGCCGCTATCAAAGCAACCTGGGCCTCTATAACACCTCAGCAGGTCTACAGGCTGATGGCCTCCACACCGTGGGGCAGTAATTCATGCAAAAAGGAGCACTAACCAAGGACTGAGTGAATATACTGTACTTTTAGTAGGCCAACATTTCTGGGTTACAAACCCTTTTTATTTATCTGATGTAATATTCTAATTCTCTTAGAAACTGAATTTTGGGTTTTTATCAGCTGTAAGACAGGACCAGCAAAATAAAATAAATAATAGAAATATATAATTCTGGACACAATCTGCTGGCTTCCTTAGACAGATAACCTTTGCCAATTAGCATTTCATAAGGTATTGTATTATAATAGGAATTAATTGACTGTAATTGAATTTGAAACTGGATCTGAATTGGATTCATGATTTGGCCTTGTTTTTCCTTTAGTTTAGTGCCCTGAGATGACTTTAGTTGTTACTTGGCACTACATAAATAAATTGAATTTATATTTTTCCCAAAGACGTAGCTGAGTACTACAACACCACAACAAGCTAAGTAAACAAGTTTCC
Source organism: Kryptolebias brasiliensis (assembly GCA_028566095.1). NCBI lineage: Eukaryota > Metazoa > Chordata > Actinopteri > Cyprinodontiformes > Rivulidae > Kryptolebias > Kryptolebias brasiliensis. The sequence goes on along the minus strand of JAOXNZ010000092.1, from coordinate 23,117,919 downwards.
ATCTAATTTTGTTTAAGTCTCTTTCACTAACACACACGCTATTATCACTTGACTTTATTCTGCAGAGCTCCCTGTGAATATTAAACAGTCAGCTTCTCAGCTTGTTGACTAACTATGGCGGCTTGAGGTCTCACTCCAAATCTGACCTCACATCACTGCCTAAGAAGAACTTTAGCCTTGAATACAGTTTACACTTCAAACATAGCTTTCTTATCTGTATCTTTGTACAATCAAAGCTGAGGATAAGCAGCTTTGTACAGTCTACTGATCAACCTAAAAAAATAAAGAAAAAAGGTTTTTACTTACAGAGGTTGTTGCTCTTTACAGTGAATCTAATTTCATTTAAGTCCCAAAATTTGTTTTGATACATGCATGATTTCATTCAAGTGTAAATGCAACAGGTGAGCTGACTTTATGATTCACAGACAATATAATTTCAGTTTTATGAATAATCAAAAAAAAAAGAAAAAGAGAAACCAACATGCTGTTACTCCAAACACTGGTTTCCACTGTGTAAATTGATGAATAAAAAGCCTTCTGGACTTCCCTGTAAGTTCAGAATGTGTAATTACAAGCCTCTGAGTCCTCTGTAAGCACACACACACACACACACCCACACACACACACACACACAGTGGGGTCACAGGAGATTATTACTGCTTTACTTGAGTTTTTTAATATAAGAAAACAGAGAAAACCACTGAATTTAGTTAAAATAAATAAAGTTAAAGTTTGTTCAATCGCATTTTTAAATAGCTTCTGTTGACCAACTTGCTGTACAATATTTAAATTATATTATCAGGTTTAGTAAGTTTTTACTCTTTTATTAAGTTTTATGGTTTTGTTTGAGTAACTGCCACCCAGGAGGTTGGAGTTGAGTTCAAGTATCTGGGAGTCTTGTTCATAAATGGGGGATATGGACCAACATATCAGGGTCCTGTCCACAGTAATGAGGGCGTTGCTCTGATCTGATGTGATGAAGGAGGAGCTGAGTCGATTTACTAGTCCATCTACATTTCAAGCCTCATCTATGGTTATGAGGTATGAATCGTGACGGAAAGATCAAGTGAATGATTATAAGCGGATGAAATGAGCATCCTCTGTAGGGTGGCCAGGCTCAGCCTTAGGGGAAGGATGGACGATGTATGAGCAATAATTTATAATGAGGTATTTTGGAGATTTAGTACACTATTTTTAGTCACTGTAACAATGTTTAATTCAACACAAAAACCTAATGCAGTGGTGAACTATGACTCACAGACCTTGGTCCTCTGACCCTTGTTCCTTCACTGAGGTACAAACAAACCTTACAGCTGTCCACTCACATACAAACACAGCCAAAGTGATTTTTGATCAGTCCAACTCAAGAACAAAAGTTAAGATGCAGTCTGTTAAACAGAAAGCAGGAGCGTGTAAGTGTAATAACTAAAAGACGCAATGTAGCTAATGTGTAGAAAAACAGAAACTCCTATGACCAGTGCTTTATACTTGGATACTATTTAATGACAACCAGAGCAAAAAATGAATCACATTCAGACATACAAACCCAACTAAATGGTTTCTCATACATGCAAGCTGAACACCAAACACATCAGAACTGTTAAACGACCAGTAATAAGAACAGCAGCTCATGTCACATAGAGAAGACAGTCATTATAAGATAAAACCAAACACATCATATTGTGACCAGAAGCTTTTTAAAATGACTGATGTTAAAGAACAATGAATAAAGTTGAAAAAAACTGACAGAGGCTACAAGACGGCAGCGCAAGAAACAAAGTGACAGCCATTTTGTTCACTACATGTTACTTTAACTAGCTGTCTCCATGAGTCCCAAAGACGTGCAGCATCCGCAGTCACCTGAGTTCACTCAGACAATGTTGTCTGACAAGTTATTCTTCTCAATTTCTAACACTATAAGGCAAACAGCAGCTTTCAGAAAGTCCAAAGTAATTATGATAGTGGCCAGCTGACTCCCATAAACTTCCATCTACACAGAAAACTACCCAATCCCAATAATTAAGCTGCATTTGTTCAGTTTTCCTGTGAAGTTCAAGCCACTTGGGATGAAAAATCCAGCACTGTTATTCTTTAGAAACACACCACTCACCTGTTATTTTACAATCTCTGAACTCTAACAGACTGAGCTACTTCCCTTGCTTCTGATACATAAAATCAGTGCAGAGTTTTCTGGATGAGCAGTGGTGAGGAGACGGGGTCTGCCGGGATAGAAAGGATGAGAGGGGAATTGAGCTGTGATGCCTTAGAAGTGCCTGGGAAAAGCTCAACTCTAATTGAATTAAAAGCAGATGCTAAAAATCTTTGATAGATAAAAATCTGAGCTTTAAATTAATTGATATTTGCTCTTCCTGTTTTATAAGCACAGACTGGTCAGACTGATAATAACGGCAACACCGGTTATTTTATTCTATCCCCTGGGCTTTAAATCATCTCATTTTAGGCCACAAAAAAGATTGTTGCAAAATATGAAGAACACCGTCACTGTCTTGCTGGGCAAGCCAAAGAACATTCAGATGAGGCTAAAGGTTTCTGCTCTTAAGTAAATCTTAAACTCATATGGAGATGCTAATTCTACATTTTCAGCCTGTCAGCTGTCTCCCTCACTCAATCTGACTAACACTAATAATTTTCAGCCTAAATGCAGAGTTTTAGGAGCAGTCTGACACAGAAGAAAACAAAAAAAGACAAAGCACAAAAACTGAGGTGTACAAACTGAGCCCCAATCACAAAGTGAAATCTGAAAACTGTGACATACTTACAGAGAACAGGTCAACGTAAGCTTGTCACGTTACTATGCTCGCCTATCTGAGATGGTTGCCATGACAGCACTTCCTACTTGGGATATTTGAGGTTGATGTCACAGTGATCACTACATGAGCACCAACAGCTTCTGCAACACTGTAGGCAGAAGTGAAAAAAATTCCCCACCTTTGTTTATTTTTCCCTTTAAGCTGAAGCATTTTAAATAAAGTACAACTGTTTCTTGAGGGAAACAAGGCTTATGCTGCTTTTTATGTGAGCTACCTGGCCTTGACTGTCTGATCCAGCACTAACAGATCTATGATAATACATGGGAATGATAAAAGTAAATAATCCTGCTTACAGCATCACCACCACTCCTCTAGGTGCAGCTGCTGCTCTGAAGGGTGGAAGTTATAGCAAGAGACTCTGTAGGCCAACTCCAGCATGACAAAATAAATAAAACAAAGCTCTTATTCTTTAAGAATTTAAAAATAAAAGCCTCAATATTCAGCATGTTGTAAGGATACTATTGGTAAAAACTAAAACAAACTGTGAGAAATCCTCATTTTGCAGGAATTCAGTCACATGGCTTTGCCTATCTGAAAAAGGAGATAAACAAATTCAGCATAACTGTTTAAAATGTACTAATGAAGGCTGTACCTCTACCAAATGTTCCTTTACTTAACGTACACTTTTTATGTTACACAGTCTATATGTCACTGAACAAACTGCTCCCTATCATGGACCTCTATCCCACCCCATTCATGACACACTACAGAGGCAGCGAAGCTCTTTCTCCAACAAATTCATCCAGTTTCAGGTCATTCATACCATTTTCCAGAACACTATTTACCAGCTCATCTTTATGTAAAAGATGAATATTACTGAATGTTATTTCTAAATGTTTTACTTGATTATCATATCTTTATGAAGTTATGTTGATATTCTATAAAATAAAATGAATTTTATTTTGTCAGCTGCTGTACCCATTCAAAAATGAATTGCATTTATTAATTGCATGTAATATATAGAAACTTGTCTGAATGTTTTTATTTTATTTTTTGTATTTAGCTATTAACATTATTTTAAATATGCACATATTTAAATGCGCTTAAAATGGGCAACTCATTCAGCCTAAATCAGATCTGGATTTAGCAGTATCCGATTGCAATCAGATTGCTAAAGACAGAAGTTTGTGACAAATGTGAACTGGGCCTCTTACCGAAATATCTTATGAGCCACTTGACAAATTTTAATTTAAAATTTTAACTCCGTTTCTCAGCATAAGATGATTTTAGTCTAAGATTCTGGCATGAAAGGCAGTGGGTGATATGTATTCCTTCGACAAATGTTAGGTCTTTCATTTATTTCAATTTTCAGAACCTGGCAGCCTTAGTGGTAGATGAACACGATGGCTATCATGTTCATCTTTTAAATACAGCCAATGGGAAAAAAATGCTTCTTCGTGTGCTTTTTAGAAATGTAATTCTTTAGTGTTTATAAAATAGGTAATAGAGTCTGCCCATACCCTTTTTCATACTTACCCAGACAAAAATACAAACAAAATTTCATACTTTTCTGTGTACACAATGGAAAAATCCATGTTTCTGTCAGCATGTTGTGAAACTATTATTTTGAGTCAGAAACAAAGGAGGAAGAGCACAAGTTAACTATTTGATGAGTAGCATGTACTTGTGTAAATGTAAATGTGTTTGAAAATCTGTGACTCACTCAACCCAGTAAGGAAGTAGTAATCTAAAGTAATATCGCAGCCGGGGATTCCACAGAAGACACTATGAGGAAACAGATCCTGGAGGTCGCAGCTGCTGCTTCCTCCAAACTGAATTCTTGTCAAAAGCTCATCAAATGAGCTGCTGATAGAGTTGGACATCATTCTGTGTCCTGGGAGATGTGCGGCAACCCCAGAGCAGCCTGTTAGCTGATAAGCTGGTGCAGAAATTACACCTGAATGTAGCATGTGATCCTTAAGGCTCTCACATTTTTCATTTTGAAATTTCATACATACACTCAATTTTCAAATTCCTATCTGAATGTTTGTGCTATATTCAACATCAAAACTTCTGTAAATTTGCTGTGTTAGTGTTAATGCTGAATCAAAATTCACACAATGTTTTCCATTTGTTTTTTTTTATTTTATCCTACGTTTTTGCAATCTAACAACTTCTGTATACTTCGTGTTATTTTATCCATTCAAACATCAAAACATTCAACTTGTTCGGGAGATGGGTGCTGTGACTTTTGGATTTTGTAACTTTTACACTTTTTTAAACATTAACTTTATTTACAAATATTTCCCCATTACATGGAGATCTCTTTGATCACTTCAAAAACATTGTTCTCTTTAAAATCTGCTTCAACAAACTGGCTCTATCTGACTTGTTTTACTTTTTAGCAACCACTCTGCTACTTTTAGCTTTTTGCTAGCCTTTAGCTACAATTGCCTAGGTTTTTGCTACTTTAAACTGACCTTTTGCTACTTCTAGTTATGGTTTTGATACTTTTAGCTTTTATCTAGCCTTTTGATACCTTTAGTTTCTAACTAACCTTTTGATACATCCATCTTCTAGTTACCATCTTGCTACTTTTAGCTTGATGTTTTGCTCCCTTTTGCTTTTAGCTAGTGTTTTAGCTACTCAAAGTCCTAACTAATCACACATCTTTGTTTACAACTTCAATATGTAAGGAAGTGGGCGATAAGCAGTTTTTTAAGGAGTGCTTTTTTTCATTTATTTCAGCTTTAAGAAATTATTAAATGTTAAAGTTTTGACTACACAACTCAGATCAGTGTCTAGGATAAAATAAATCTTGATTGGGATTTCCCCAATTACTGGCATTTTCCTTAAAGATATGACAAATAGTACAGACAAGCTATCTAACAACAAAGAATTATTT
>JAOXNZ010000092.1:22999446-23012056 GCA_028566095.1 Kryptolebias brasiliensis | reverse complement strand
CATTTAGATTAAAAAAAAAACTGTGAAAGGCAACACTTTTGCACATGAAGTTCAAACAGATGAAGTGAAATCTAAATGCAGCAGCAAGAGGTTTCACATTTCTCCTTTCAGGGTGAGAAACAGCCAAATGTGCAACGAATAAAATGTCCCCAAATCAAATCAGTTGTGCTGAAACAAACATGGTCTGTGCTGAGCTTCATATCAGGAACAGCAGAAGTTTGTGTGAAAGCCCAACCTTTAAAATTCTCCTCACAGCGTGTGAACAGAGTTTTACGCCTTATGCAGCAACAAAGACAGGTTTTTTTATATTGTCTAAATGTGAGCAGAGAAAGGGAGAAAATTAAACAAGTTTTTGTATTTTATTCTTACATTTTACATACATCACCTGCCACTTTTCATGCCAGAGTTTTACGCTAAAATAATTTTATGGTGAAAAGGGACGAGTTGCCATTTAGTTCAAACTTTGTAAATGCTGTTGGACGCAATCTCGTGTGATACTGTGAGATCTTACGATATGTGTTAGTGCTTGGAATATGTGTTGAGGATGACTTTCAGCTACTACCACACCAGATTTTAGCTCAATATCTGTAAAATTAATTAAGTTATTGCCAATTTTGCATTGACTAATGTTGACTAGCTGTGGCAGTCATATTGAATTGAGTTGCCTCCAAACATTAATCAGCTGTAGATGCATATTCATTAATCACTTTCTGGAAGTTTCATTAAACTCCACTCAGTGGTTAATGAGATATTTTGCTAACAGACAGACAATGTTGACTGTAACAGTCAATGCCAAGGTTTTAGGCAGAAATGTTGTGCAATGAGTAGTGCTTAGAGTATGTGTTGGGGATGACCCTCCACTACTATCACACTAAGTTTTAGCTCAGTATCTGTAAAATTGGCTGAGTTACAGCCATTTCTGTTTTCTAAGGTCAGTTGTCTATGGAGGCCATCTTGAATTAGGTAGGTTAGGCAGTTTTAGATGTTCATCCAGTGATTAATTTCTGAAGATTTCATTAAAATCAGTCCAGCGATTCATGGGATGTTTTGCTGACAGACAGACACAGAGAAAAACGTTATCGCCCTTTGGCCTTCAGCGCCAGGCGATAACTATTCGAACCAGTTGATGAATAATTAAAAGGACACAGAAATGAACTGAAAGCTTTATTTAAGCCCGTTGAACTGTGACCTTTCAAATGGCTGCTTCACCTCAGGCACACAATGACCAGGAAACACACAGCCACTTTCTTCACCTCCCCACGGAGATTCTTGGGATTTGGGGGTGAAATTTACAACCAGAAACAGTTGCAATGCAGGCTACTGATCACAGTGATGGATGAGAAAGGTGATTTGTGGAGAGTTTACAACATAAATCCAAACATCTCTAATTTCATGTCCTTTTTTTCAAAGTTTTCTTCCAAACAAACACAACCCTGCTGACCCCGGGTCAGGGTTTTAGGGTGATGCTCGGTGTTAAGTCTTTCAGTCGGTTTACAGTAAAACTGAATCCCTTCCAGCAGCAGGATGGTAAGATTTAAAACTGAGAGCAGGCGAGAAAAACAACGCGCTTGTGGACCTCCTGTGTGAAAAGAGAACTGAGTTGCGGTCAGCAGCGTCCAGTAAATCATTCATTGTGTTCACACTTTGTCCCTATCTGCTGGCTGCAGGTGGGCCGAACTGAGAGGTCCACAAGCTTCGAACGGCCACTCCCAGAGGGGGGGGGCTGAATGCAGTTGAGCCCGAGGAAAAGGAGCAGGACCTGATTGCCCGGGTGGGGGGAAAGAGCAGGGAGAGTTGAGAAGAAAGAGAAAGGAGGTGTCAAACTGTGGTTAGGGCTTTAGAGCCAAAGGAACGTGTGAGAGGATAAGATAGCGTGATGTGGTTTTCATCGAGATGCCACACTGAGATAGGGGTGCGGAGGTGAACGCTCACACTGAGACACTGGGACCAAACAGGGATGTAAAACCGGGGAAAGTCAGTTTAGCCACAATAGGCCATTAAAGCATGAATCCATGACATTCTGTCAAATCGTCCGTATGTGGTCACGCTCTGCAGAAAAGGAACACTGCTTGAAAACTTTATCTCAAATCTGAGTTTCATTAAAGCACAAGAAAAGCTGTTTTTTTATCCGCAGAAAAAAAATACGATTTAGACATGAGAGTAGAATATTTCTAAGCCAGAAAAAAAATGCAGAATGAATCCTGAGTGCTGAATGACTGAGACCGAGTTGTTTACACTAAAAGAAGCAGATGTTAAAACAATCAGAACACAAGCTAAAATGACACTGACAAAACAGTGAAAAGCTCAAAGGAGCAAAACAGGAGCAAAAGCTGGAACCAGTAAAACAGTAGCTAAAAGCAAAAAATTAATAGAACTGTAGCAAAATGTTTAAACCAACAGAACAATAGGTAAAAGCTAAAATTAGCAAAACAGCAGCTAAAAAAAAATAAAATAGCAAAATTGTAGCTAAAATCAAAATGGAGTCTAAAAAGACAAAGCAAAAAGGTGAAAAGCAAACTATACCCAGTCAAGCTTTGATATCTGAATGTTTAAAATAGCACAAAGTATTCAGAAGGTGTTCAAATGGAAAAATGACTTCTGAATTGTGGTAGTAATAAAAGTTTGTTTGCAAAAGATTTGAAAGTGTTTCAAAGGTTGGAGTGTCACATAAACAACTGTCAGTTGGACAATCTGTGGAAAAATCTTAAAAGTAAAACTGAAAAGATAAAAACCGTAAAAGATATCAGATTGTCAGTTCAGTCAAGTAAAGTCCAACTTTACTGTGACTCCTATAAACTTTAAATAATGTTTCTACTGTGAAGTCTGTCTGAGCTGCAGGGCTCCAAAGTTTTCTTAAAATCCATTGATCTCATTGCTTCTTGTGAACTGTTCTTTTATTTTTTGTCAGTTTTGTCTACATTGTGTGACGTACCACTACCAGAAGTTATAACAAACTTCTCCCAATTGAGCCACATTTTTTGATGTATATTTTGGATGTTTTATTCTAAAGCTTTGCGGCAATATACAGACCGAAATCTTCTAGTAAAATAGTGATGAGGGTGCTTTAATGCTTTTGCAATTACTCTTCTAATAAGACCAAACTTTCTGTCTGTGTTGACTTTATCTCACACAAATTAACTTCAATAAACCCAGAGATTTGGTTGAACTGCCGTGATATGACCAGCAGATTTTGGTGGATAAGATGAGAAAAAATGCACCACATTAAAACAGTTAATGAGATTTTTTTTATCAACTTGTCAATTTTTGTATGAATGCTGACTGTTTATAGTTTCTTCTGTACATTTTCTAGCAAGTTAGTGTTGTGGCTATTGGGTTTGTAACTTTTGTACTTTTCAAAATAATTAACTTTATTTAAAAAAATAGATCTTTTCAGTTTCTTTAAAAACATTGTTCTCTTTGAAAGCTTCCTCAATGAACTTGTTTATTTTTTCTTCTTATGCTACTTTTAGCTACTATTTTGCTTCTTCTAGCTACCATTCTTCTCCTTTTAGCTTATTGCACCTGATTTGTTCATTTTTACCTACTGTTTAGCTACTTTTAGCATCTGTTCGCTAATTTCAGCTTTAGCTTCTATTTAGCTACTTTTAGCTACTGTTCTGCTGCTTTTAGCCTCTAGCTACTGTTCTGCTCATTTGGGCCACTGTTCTGCTTGTTTTAGTGTTAACAGCTGTGTTTTGGCTTCTTCAGCAAATGTCAGCAGTCATTCAGCACTCAGCGCTCACACTACATTTCCACAGAAAATGCCATTTCTTTTGTTTTTACTGCAACTTTACTGGGTGTTCAGATACAGATGTTTCTGAAGCTAAAAGCCAAAATCATGACAACATGTGAGAAGCTGCTGTGCACTCTGCTCCTGATGTTAACATTCACACACATGTGGTGCAAAGGCTGCAGCCTCGGGTATATTTAAAACTACAAGGAGTCCCCACACACAGTGTGTCAAGGGCCAAAAAGGGCTTCGAAGTTGAGCTTGAGAAAATAACCTCCTGGCTTCAACCAGCAACAGGTCTTTATTTAACACCGTGCAACTGCGCTCCGCTTCTTCGACAAGGCAGACAGCTGCTGCTGCAAAAAGGCAAGAGAAAAAAAACAAACAACAGTACAACACCACCATCACCTGCGATCACTGCGACTGGGCCTCTGCTTCAATTACATACTGTCGTTTTTTTTAAAGAGCAAGAATCAGGACCTGTGGTGGAGGAGAGGACATGATGAGAGGGGCCTGTGGCAGCACTGATAGCGTCCTCTTAACTCTGCCTTCAGTTTCCTGTTTTGACTCAGTGTGTCACCCACAGAGTAACAAGTCAAATCAACTCTGTCCCTATCTCAGTGAGAACAATCAGTCTGACAGTAAAACCTGGGTTGCTTTAGTGTAGTTATCACCCGCCGCCAAAGGTCATAGGGTGATCGTGTTTTTGTCCGTGTGTGTCTGTCTGTTAGCAAAATATCTCATGAACCACTGGATGGACTTTAATGAAATTCTCAGAAAGTAATTATTGGATGTACGTCTACAGCTGATTAAGTTTCGAAGTCATCCTGATTCAAGATGGCCGCCACAGCTTATCAACATTAGCCAACACAAAAATGTCTCCAACTCAATCTGTTTTACACAGATTGAGTTCAAATCTGGTGTGGTAGCAGCTGAGAGTCATTCACAACAGCAATACACATTGCACAACATCTTTAAACTGTAGAGTAAATCCTGTTTATCTGTTAGCAAAATATCTCATGATTAACGGAAGGATTTTAATGAAATTCCCAGAAACTAATCATTAGATGTCCATCTAAAACTAAGGGCCTTTTTGCAGTCAGCCCAATTAAAGATGGCTGTCACATCTAACTGACTGTAGGAAACACAAACATGGCTATAAATCAGCCAACTTTACAGATATTGGGCTAAACTTTGGTGTGGTAGTAGCTGAGAGTCATCCCCAACATATAATCTGAGCACTGACACATTTCACAAGATCTCGCAAATTTGCATGAGATTGCACATTGCACTTTTTAAAGGTTTGACCAAAGCAACTACAACTCTGTCAACATAAGATGATCTTAGCCTAAAACTCGGGAGATTTTAATTCCTTTTTCTTTCTTTCTTTCTTTTACACTTTTCATTTTTTACACTTTTAAATGTTGACATCAGAGTTGCAAAAAGAAGTTAAATGATTCATAGAAATGTATTTAAAAAAAAAAGGTTTAGAGTGTGAGCTGTAATCCAAGCCCCCAATCAGAGAAGGAAGTCGATTCTAAAAGGCAACATGATTTATTTTTTGCACGATGCAAATGCAGAAACGGTTACAGCTCTGGTGCTCTCTTTTATCAAAACATGAATCAGTGTTTTTGTGTGTGTGTGTGTGTGTGTCTGCCTGCCTTAGCTGATTAACCGGAAAATTAATTTTTAAGGGAGGGCATATGTGTGTGTGTGTGTGTGTGAGAGAGAGAGAGAGAGAGAGAGAGAGAGAGAGGAGGGGAGTAAGTAACAGAGCTGAAGTGTGTGTTACAGAGGTCTGTAGGGTCTCTCACAGCTTGCAAGACATCAGGATGGAGTGTGTGTGTCCTCAGAGTTGGGACATGGTACCTGCTCTGTCACGGCTCTGTGAGTATAGAACATGTGTTCCAGCTTCATGCCTCTGCTATCTGCCCTCTGCTTGCACTTCTCTCACTTGCTGCAGCTGCATCAAACAAACTCTGTTCCCACGCACACACACACACACACACACACAAATCGATGCAGCTTTGCTTTTGACTGACCTCCAACATGAGCCTGGGTTTTCGAAACAATTTGCACCTCTGAGCCTGACAGATTTCTGCTGAACTCTGATATGCATATCACCCACTGTCTTCCAGTCCAGATTCCAGAAAGACTTTCAGTTGCTACCACGTCAAATTTGAGCTCATTGTCTGTCAAATTAATGACGTTTTAGTCATTTTTGTGTGTGTTTTTGGTGGCCATCCTCAATTAGATTGACTCCAAAAGTTAATCAGTTGTAGAGGTACAGTCAATGATCACTTTCCAAATGTTTCATTAAAATTGGTTCAGGGGTTTTAGAGATAATTTGCTAACAGTCAGATTATGCATATAAAAATGTCTGAACATAAGGACCATTGGGGGGGGGGGCTGCTCTCAGCCCAACAGATTTCTGCTAAAAAACAAATGATTTCACTGGTTCTTACCACTCCAAGCAGCTCTTTTTTTGGATTTTTGGTCAGCCTAATTGAGTCTGTCCTGGGAGGGGAGGAGGTCCTTTAATGATGTAAAACAATCAGGCTGAAGTCAGTGTACCTGTAAAGGGATATCTGCTCCCCACCAGCAGGCTGTTGAACATGCGACCGAGCGCGTCTCATTGACAGGATCACTTTTCAAGCAAGCAAACAATTAGGTCATTTATCCATCAGAGTTCTGTCCGTGGGCACCGAACAACCACAAACACACGTTTTATGTCTTATTACTGTTCAACTAGAAAATTAACCAAGAAACGTGCCATTTAAATATAGTTCATCTGAACTGGGGGGTTGTTGAACCTTCTGGCCTTGCCACAAATCCAGTCTCAGATTTACTTTCAAACATCTTTCTAACAGTCATCATGAAACCTATAAATATTTAAGTGTGCCTCAGTTATATTTTACTCTGTAACAATATCAAACTCAACCCTCTAATGAAATGTTTTCTCATCTATTTTAATATTTTTAATTAATCTAAATGTTCAGCTCGACTGGGAATAGTGTGCTGTGACTTTTAGCAGTTATACTTCTTGAATTATTTAACTTTCTTTCTAAAACATTTCCCCATTAAGATCTCGTCAGTTCTTTTAAAAACATTGTTCTCTGAAATCTACTTCAGTACATTTACATTATTTGTCTTCTTATGCTACTTTTACTATGCTACTGTTTTGCTAATGTTAGCTCTCAGTTTCAATTTCTATAGAGTTTTGCTCATTTTAGGTTTTAGCTATGGGTTTTGCTACAATTAGCGTTTGCAAGCTTTAGCTTTTAACAACAGCTTTGGTAATTTTAGCTTCTAGTTACAGTTTTTCTCATTGTATCTTTTGTTCTGCTTGATTTAACTAACAAGTCAGTTAACATTTCATTCTTTAGCAAACTTTTGCTGTTTTGTGGAATAACATCAAAGTCAACCAGTTGAAATTATTTTAAAAATAAAGTTTAAAGGACCACAACAGCTTCTATCTGGTCTTCTGTGCCATATTTGACTGTCCCCTCCTGGGATACCTAGTCTGTAGTGTTTTTGGCCACCTGCCCCGCGACACCTGGTAAACGATCCGGCCTCTTTGCGCATGCGTAATGGCCCGCCAAAATCCCAACGCCGTCTCGCCTGACAAGCAGTGGTGTTCCAATCTGTCCAGAGATCAGGTCACTGGAGAGAAGCGGAGTCCAGAGGAAGGTTTTAGACCTGAGGGGCAGTTCAACATGCCGAGGTCCTTCCTGGTGAAGAGCAAACGGGCCCACAGCTACCACCAGCCCCGCTGCCTGGACGATGACTGCAGCAGACTGGACACGATTCTGGCTCGCGTGTGCGCAGGTTGGTTCATTTCGTGCGTAATTACGCACGGAAATATTTGAACTTTACGCTGAATGAGAGCGGGATTTCTAAGAGTGAAATGGTCAAAAATAAAGCAATTGTCGTTTCTGGCGTTATTAGCGACCAAGTCTCAGGGGGAGTCGCAGGACGGCGGCGGCGGCGGCGGCGCTGAGCGGAGGTCCCCCGGGTCGAGCCTCCGGTCCCCGGGGTCACTGTCCTCCAGCTCCCCGCTGAGCTGCAGGGGCAGCGTGTGCGACAGAACCTCGGACTGTGATTTCTGGAGACCACCGTCTCCTTCCTCCTCACCAGGTAGGCACAAAGAGGCTGGAAAGTTTGTAGAATTGTTTTGTGGCCATTTTGTAAAAAGTTTTTTAAAGTCTTAAATCTTGTTACATGAGCTGTCAAAAGTAAAATTACAAAAAACAAAACGTAAATGATTGATGATGAGTAAAAAATTTGGTCATTTTTATTTTTATTGTAGAGATGAAAATATAAATCGTATTTTTATAAATCGGTGATCTATTGATTAGATTTATTTAGCCTATATTTATTTGTATTTTCTGCAAAACTTACGCGGGGATTTTCCAAACGAACGCATCATTGTGTCATTTTGTGCCCTTTTGTCATTTGATCCCACTCATTAACCTAAGAATGATCCCCAGATTCAGAGAAATGTCCCACCCCCGCAGCGGACTTCAACATCCCGCTCTTCCCTTACCCCTGGTCCGCGTACTCCGACTCGGAGCTCCGGCACCTGGCTCAGCGCCACCTCCGGGGCCACGGGGGGCCTCGCTCCCCCGCTGCGGACGACTGCAGCGGGGAGCAGGGTTACGCACACCGGGACCTCGGGCCCGGCTGTTACCGGGACTTCTCCCCCGCGGCCCGCAGACTCTGCAGGATGCGGGACGGGGAGGAGTTCCGGCATCCGCGCGCGGCGGAGATCAAGTCCGAGGAGGATGTTATTCTCTCTAACCTGGAGACGAGCGGATCCTACAAGTGCATCAAATGTTGCAAGGTACAGCAGCAGGTCTGAGGGGGTCTACTGATCAGAGGAGGCTGGTTGACTTATCTCTAAGCCGGAGAAAGTCTTATCAGTCGATCCGCAGATTGAAAGGCTGCTCTGTGATTTGTCCGCAGGTGTTCTCCACTCCTCACGGCCTGGAGGTTCACGTGCGGCGCACACACAGCGGCACGAGGCCGTTTGAGTGCGGGATCTGCGGGAAAACCTTTGGACACGCAGTGAGCCTGGATCAGCACCGAGCGGTCCACTCACAGGTCAGTGTGAGGGCCTGCAGGCCCGCGGGCCGGGCCGGGCCTAAACCGCCGCAGAGTCTGTTAGCAAAATATCCAATGAGCCACTGGACGAATTTCAGTGAAAGAAGTGTTTACTTGTGCAGTCAGTTTTAGGAAGATCTGATCTTTACAGGAGAGGAGCTTCAGCTGTAAAATCTGCGGGAAAAGCTTCAAGCGGTCCTCCACGCTCTCCACGCACCTGCTCATCCACTCGGACACGCGGCCTTATCCGTGCCAGTACTGCGGGAAGAGGTTCCACCAGAAGTCGGACATGAAAAAGCACACCTTCATCCACACAGGTGAGGCTCGTTTAGGGACAGGAGGAGAGGAGGGACTGATGGTGTCCGGGTTTCTTTGGGCTATTTTAACCATTCATACATCTAAATGTTCAGCTTATTGGGGAAATAAGTCCCGTGACCTTTGTTTTTTAGAACTTTTATACTTTTAAAAAATGTTTATCTTTATTTACAAATATGTTCCCAACAAAAACACATTGAGATCTCATTCAGAAACTTTGTTCTCTTTGAAATCTGCTTCACCAAACTGGCTCTGTTTTTGTCTTATGCTGCTTTGAAGTTTTAGCTGCCATTCTGCTGCTTTTACATAGCTTTTTGCTAATTTTAGGTAGACGTTTGCTACTTTTAACCAGCCTTTAAGCTTCTAGCTAGCCTTTTGTTACTTTTAGCTAGCATTTTGCTTTTTTTAGCTACCCTTTTGCTACTTTCAGCTTCTACCTAGTCTTTTGCTACATTTAGTTTTTAGCTACTGTTTTGCTACATTTAGCTACTGTTCTGCTAATTTTAGCTTCTAGCTAACCCTTTGTGACATTTAGTTTTTAGCTACTGTTTTACCACTTTTAGTTACCCTACTTTTAGATTTTAGCTAATATTTTGAATTTTTTGCTTTTATTTTATCTTTTGCTACCTTTAGCTTTTAGCTAGTAATTTGCTCATTTAGTTTTAGCTACCTTCTGTTACATTCAGCATTTAGTTAGCCTCTTGCTACCTTTAGTTTTTAGCTACTGTTCTGCTTCTTTTAGCTATTCTTCTCTTCATAGCTTTTAACAGCTGCTGATTTTAACTATTGTTTTGCTATCTTTAGCATTAGCGTGCTAATTTCAGCATTTGCTACTTTTAGTTTTTAGATGTGGTGCTTTTTTTAGCTAGCATTTGCTTCTTACAACTTTTTTTCTGGTGCTTTGCTCTCTTTAGCTTTTAGCTAGTGTTGTGCTTCTCTTAGCTTTACTAATTCAGCTTCTTCGTCAGTTTTCAGGTTTTCACAGATCATATCATTTCTCTACTTCCTCCGATTGTTGTTGTTGTTTCTAGGCGAGAAGCCCCACAAGTGTCAGGTGTGCGGGAAGGCGTTCAGTCAGAGCTCCAACCTGATCACACACAGCAGGAAGCACACGGGCTTCAAGCCGTTCGGCTGCGACTTGTGCGGGAAAGGCTTCCAGAGGAAGGTGGACCTGAGGAGACACAAGGAGACGCAGCACGGACTGAAATGAGACGATTTATCTTGCCTCTCTGAGCACATCAGGTTTAGTTTGCTGTATCGACCTGCTGGTTTCCTATTTAACTTCAGATTTTTATTTATCATTTGTCTTTTTATTATTAATATTGTGAAAAGGAGGAGCTAAATATTTCATTTCCAAAGCTAAATATTTTAATCAGCTGTTAAATTTCAATCTATTTGTTTTATAGTGATGGATTAAATATGAGTTTAGAGTTTGGTTTTTATTTCTGTAGTTTGTTTTCTGTTTATAGTTTCTTGCATATGTTTTTTGGAATCAACCAACTTCTGCATACTATTTATATATCGAAAGGTTCGGCTTGATCAAGAATAGTGCGTTATGGCTTTTAGTAGTTGTAATTTTTTATCCTGAAATTTACTTCAGCATTCTGGCTCTAGTTTTGTCTTCTTGTGCTCTTTTTAGCTTTTAGTTACAGTCTCGCTAATTCTAGCTTTTAGCTACAGTTTTTCTAACTTTAGCTTTTAGTTATTTTACTGATTTTAGCAATAGTTTAGTTAATTTTACCTTTCAGCTACCATTTTGCTCATTTTAGCTTGTGTTTTTCCTGTTTTACCAGCTCAGTTAATTCATTTTTCAACAACTTTCAGTAAAGTCCTTCAGCTTTCAGACTTTCCTTTTCACAGAAAACACCAGCACTCCAGTTCTTGCTCGTTTCTGTCTCACTCCACTGATTCGTTGTAAAAAACAAGAAGCCGCGTTAAATCATGCAGACCATCAATCACGGCCCCCAATCCTCGTGACAGCTCAGAATTGATATCTGCAGTGTTGAGCAGAGGAACGTTTCGCTGCGCGCGCCATCTGCTCAAAACCAAATATTCTCAGGCAAACGAATCGTTCACATACCCATATAACAAATGACATGATGGCGCCATAAAACGCCACATAAAGGAAGTCTGAAGGAAGAGAGCGGCGTTTATTACTGTGGAAGCGCTTCTAACTGCAGCAATAAGCTGTTATGTCCACATGGTGTTTTCATGGGGAAAAGCTGGGTGTGATTTGTACTTTTTATTTTTTTTCTGCAGAAGTTAAACATCCACAGCTCCAAACCTCAAGGATCTGATTTGCACACATCTGACCACAGATTGTTTACATAGTGCTGCTGTACAATCCATACAGGCTCTGCTCCCAATCAGTTCACGTTCTCAACAGTGAAAAGGACAGAAAACACAAGGTTCTTTTTATCATTAAATTGTTTTTATTGTGAAAAACAGCTGCTGCAGAAAATACCTTACTGGACATTTTCAGATGGATTTCTGCATGCCTACTGGTGTGGGTGTGTTGGGGATTTAAACATCAGGACTAAGCTGAGAAGGTCCTGCTCCTGCAGGCCGAGCTCCTCCATCAGCGTGTTCAAATACTGCACTGACGCTGACGTCTCCAAGGCTTCCTGCATCACCGGAGACACCTCCGACAACCTGAAACACACCAGACTGAAGCTTAGCCACACAGCTACCTTTAGGTTGCATTTTGAGCAATGTAAAAAAAAAAAAAAAAAAAAAAAAAAAAATTGTACCCAAGCTATTTTCTGCCACAGATTCAAATGGATATGATCCAGAAGGTTTTCTACATGAAAAGTATGTTTTTCTCTAGTTAAACTTATAATGCACCTGTGCTAAGCTTTAAATGAGCATAAAAGCACTTGTTTGACATGTAAACCCCATGTAAAAAATATCCTTTCACTCACTTTTAACTCAAACTCCAGTGTTTTATCCAACATCACAAGTCTGATTTGTGTGGAAGTTTTTATTCAGCTCAGCTGTAAAACTGGGTGCTGTGGTTCCCAACCTTTTCAGCTACTGACTCAAAAAATGACAGTGACCCCCTACCTGATTACCGGTTTAAATGTACAAAGTTTGATGATAATCCTAATAAAGAAGGGCATGATGACAACACAAACAGTCTTAACAACTACAGTACAAATCCAGCAGCAGTGAGGAAGAAGCCTGCGCTGCAGCACAAAGTTTTGGTTTTGACTGTAGCCTCCTGCCAGAGGGGAGCAGTGTGAACAGCTTGTGTCCGGGGTGTGAGGGATCAAACATGATCTTTACCACCCGTCTCATGGACCTGCAGGTGTACAGGGCCTTACAGGTACAGAGCAAATGATACACCACAGTCTGCTCTTGTCCTGGGCAGTGGCTCCAGCGTACCATGTGGTGATGGAGGAGGTGATGATGGACTCGGTGTCTTTGTTCTTCTGCTGTGAGAGAAAGGACAACCTCTGCTGT
>JAOXNZ010000092.1:22975538-22991015 GCA_028566095.1 Kryptolebias brasiliensis | reverse complement strand
CTCTAAGAGCTATCACAACAGGTAAAATATTAAGTGTTCAGAACTTTTCCACAAAACTCCACTAGAAAATGAATTATCTCTTTAAGGTGCAAAAACAGCAAGAAGTTGTCAATGTTGCATTTTCTGTTTCTGAATTCTCCAAACAATTATCTGTTCGGGACAGGTGAGGACTGAAGACAATTCAGTCCAGTCTTTTTCCCCTGCCGTGCCTTTGGAGTGCGAGCTGAGTGTTTGTTTTGGAATTTTATAATGAAAAAAGGGATAGACAACATCTTGTTGTTCTTAAAATCTCTGCCGTAGCTTTAATTATTATGCTGCAATCACGTGAAAACAAACTTTGCCAAGAACTCCGGTACAACTGCAGAGTATTCTTGATGCAGTGCTGTCTGAGGCATAAGAGATCATGGCTGATGAGATAAAAGCTGCCTTTGCTCTTTACACATTAAAATACCTCCTGAGATAATGAGTCATTTAATGACGTGATACAAAGTAGAAGTAGAAAAATGAAAATCCCTTTTGAGCTTTTCATTAACATAGTTTGTTCAAATATTTTCTAACACATTTGATGCCAAACTGGAGATTCTCTTTTAACCATTTGTTCTCAAAGATTCACCATTTCATAGATGTTTTTAATCCTAAATCATGTTTTTGAGCAAGTATTCACAACACCTGTTTGAATAACACCTTTAATTATTTTTGCATCCTTATTAGGCGACTATTTTCCAAAAAAACACCAACAAGCAGTCACAACAATCACAGTGATAGGGTCATGTATGGGAGTTTGTGTGTGCGGTTCTGACCTGAAGGTCCGGACCAGATTGTTCAGGTCAGTGGAGATTTCACTCAAAGTGAGGCCCAGTGGACCTACAATGCTTCTGAGACTGCACACAAGAACAGATAACGGACACAAATTCAATTATCAGCTCGTGTACGTGCTGTTTTCCAGATCAGTGCAGGAGCCTGTACACTCACTCACAAAACAAAGTTAAGTACCCAGAAGGAACAGCTCGATTTGGACATAATTTGGTCCAAAGGCAGATTCAATATGCAAGGAGCTGGCACATCTACAATGAGTTCTAGAGAGCATCAAGTTAAGGCATTACAAATGGAGTGGTGGTGTTATCAAGCAACTGCCTGATAACACTATAGAATAGTGATGGGAGCACAGTGTAGGTCTGCATGAGGCCGGGGGGTCGTATTATAATACAGATTAATCACACTGTTCATGTGCCAACCAGGACTACACAACCTGAATCAGAGACAAAAGTCCAGCTTAACTTCCCATTTCCAAGAGAAAAAAAAAACAAAAAACAGTAAATGATAGTGCTCCTGCCCTGCAATGGACTTGCGACCTGTTTAGGGTGTCCCCCGCCTCTCGCACAGTGACTGCTGGAGATAGGCACCGGCTCCCCGTGACCCGGAATGGAGAAGCGAGTAAAGAAAATAGATGGATGGATGGATGGATGGATAGTGCTCCTGTTTATTTCTTAGTTGTTACTGAGCAGAAAGTTTTTTACCCCAACTGTCAGCAATCAGGAAAGATATTCATGGAGTATGCAAAGTCCTTTTTAGGTCAGACTTCAGATCTGAAAACCCTGAAGGCACAGTCTTTCAACAAGACAACACCCGTCCACAGGTCCCCCGATCTTTTCCCAATCAAACATGTCTGGGATCGGTTTGGATGTTAACTCTGTCGTTCAGTTTCATTTCATTTCCACCATTCTGTCTGTTTAAATTTAGGAGTCAATAGTTAACTGTATCTAAACAAATTGATAAGATTTTTTTTTCTACATGTCTATAAAACACACCACAAACACACACGCACCAGCTGTTGAGCTTCTCCACCACGATTCGTTTCTGGATGAGGTGCTGAGCGTGAGAGTCAATGAGCGGCAGAGCTGGATCATTCGTGATCTGGTCCTGAACTGTTATCTGCTGCGAGGACCAAACAAAACTGTGTTAAAAATATTAAAACAATACAATAACTGACTACACACTCATGGTAACTAAACACAATATCAGATGAACAAAAACATGTGTCATTACAGTCATGGGAAAAAAAAAAAAGTCCACCCTCTTTCAGTCCAAGGGTTTTACATATCAGGACATAGTAAAAATGATTTGGTTCTAAAATTATTCATATCAAACTTCAGGTGTACAAAAACACACCATTAATTGCACCATGTCATTATTTATTAAACAAAAATGAAGCCAAATTGAAAAAACTAAAGTCCACCTAAGTCCAGCCATGCTGCTTCCACAGGATTTAAGAGGTTCAGTATCAGCTGCTGATCCAAAGTATTGATTAACTGATCATCCTCAGTGTGATCACCTCTATAAAATCAGGAGTTTTATCAGTTTGTTGCTCTGGAGACTACAGGTGTGCGTTAACACAACACCAAATGGGGAAAGACATCAGCAATGAACTGTTGAAGCCCATTAATCTGGGAAAGGTTAACAGTAAATTCTGAACAATTTGGAGTCCATTATTCTATAGAAAGAAAGAGTACTTGCTAGGATGTCCAGTCCAGTCTTCCTTGGAGTGAACGTTCCAGTAAGTTTACCCCAAGGTCAGGTTTTACAATGGTAAGAAACAAACAAACAAACAACAGTTCCATCTCAGACTCTACAGGCCTCAATTAGCAGGTTAAAGTTTATAACAGGACAATCAGAAAAAGACTGAACAATACTTGGTCCAAACTGGGTCATGATGCAACAGGACAATGATCCCAAACACAGCAGCTAATCTACAACAGAACGGGTCAAAAAGAAAAGAATCAAGGCTGAAGAAAACATGTGCGAACTTCAATGAACTGATGCAACGTTAAAAAGAAAAGGGGGCTAAACTTCCTCCACAACCATGTGAGAATACAATAAAGTCAGTCAACCCACCACCACTGAGAGTTCCTCCTGCTAAAGAAAGTTCCACACTATATTAAATCAATGAGGACACATTTTACCTCTGCTTTTTGGTTAAGTTGTTAAATAAATTACATTTCACTTGTTTAAAATCATGGTGAGAACCAAATTATTTTTTTTATTATAGCCTGATATGCAAAAATTGAAAATTAAAAAAGGGTGTACCTACATTTCATCACTACTGTGCAATAGTGCCCCCATCTCAAACACGTTTTCCTCCTCTCACCTTGTTCCCACTCAGCCTCTGTTCGTCCTCAGGCAGAACCCACGAGCCTTTAAAAAACTCTCTGACGCTGAGCTCCAGCTGTTCGGTCTGCCTCCGCAGCAACTCATAGTCTGGCGCTGGAGCTGATGACCTCTTTTGCTCTCCAGCAACAGCCACTGCCACGTCATCGTCTAGATCATCTTCGTCCAACTCCTCTTCCTCTCCCTTCTCCTCTTCCACATTGGCAAAGGAGGAAACCAGTGAATGACCATCACCATACAGGAACTTGAGGGTCTCCTCTGTGCACCATTCCTTTAGCGTTCTCTTCAGACCTTCCAGGAGATTCAGTCGCACCGAGTTCGGTTTGGTTTCTGCCGGGTGGTTCTTCAGCAGATCCTGCAGGCTGGCTGCTCCTCTCCTGCTCATACCCACCTGAGTGATGCTGAGACCTGCTGGGTTGTGGCTGTTCTGCTTAGAGGCAGTCAGAGCTGTAGAAGGGCCGTGTTTGCTTCCTGATGACGGTTTAGTTCCCGTAGACGGATGACAGGTGAGTGACGCTTTGTTTTCTGTCTCTGTGTGAGTGCTGGTATTGACCATCTCTGATAAACTACATTCATTTATCTTTGCTGTGGCTTCTTCCACACTTTGGTCCTCAGGGGAGTCTCTATCTTGATGAGTATTTAACATGCGAAGTTTGTCCGATTTTGGCTCTTTTCTTTCATTCTCGTCTCTCAGTACGTTTTCTTCCTCTGTGTTGTGAATTTTATGGTGTTCAGTTTCTTTTTTAAATTCTTCTCTGTTCTGTTTCCTCCTTTGTTCCACTTTCTTGTCTTGATCTGTGCGTTTCTGCAGGTCACCCCAGTGTACACGGGGTCTTTCCTGCTGGGAGAGCACACTGGAGACAAAGTCCTGCTCCTGTTCACCGTCACTGCTGTCACCTCCTGTAGAGATTTGCGGAGAGCCATGAAGGTTTTCAGGTAGAGTGGACTGGGGGTTCTCCACATCGTCCTCCTTGAGACGCCTCTCTGACAGCAGGACCTCCTCTCCAAAGCTCCCACTAAACACACAAATGTAACACTGTTACATCCTCAAATCAATCAAACACTAACTTAGTTTGTTTTATTACAGAAAATAAAACTAAAGTTTTATCTCTTGTTAATTTTGATTATCCATTACATCCATTTCTTAATTTCAGGCCTGCAACAAAATTCCCAAAAAGTTGGACTGAAGGAACTTATTAGGTCATCTTCTTTTGTCTGTTCCCTTTAAGGGTCTCCACAGTGGATCATCTGCCTCCATCTATTCCAGCATCCTCCTCTGTCACACCAACCCTCTGCAGATCCTCCTTCACTACACCCATCAACCTTCCCTGTGGTCTTCCTCTTTCCCTCCTCCCTGGCAGCTCTATATTCTACACCCTTGGTCCAAAAAATCCACTGCCCCTCCTCTGCACATGTCCAAACCATCTCAGCCTTGTCACTCGAACTTTGTCTCCAAACTTGAGCTGTCTCTCTGATGTACTCAATTTTAATCCTGTCCATTTCGGTCTTTTCCAATGAATATTTAAACATCTTCATCTCTGCCACCTCCAGCTCCTCCTCCTGTCTTTTTGTTAGAGCCACTGTCTCCAAACATCACAGCAGGTCTCACTACCATCCTGTAAACCTTCCCTTTCCCTCTTAATGCGGTCCTTTTGTCACACGTGTCTCCATCCACTTCACCCTGCTTGCACTCTCTTCTTCACCTCTCTTCTGCAGAGTTTCCTATTCATCCACTTTCAATACCTCTACTCCTTGCTGCTTCACTGTTCCACCCGTCTCCCTCTCATTCACACACATGGATTCTGTTCTACTTCTACTGATGTTTATTCCTTCTTTCTGCAGAGCAAACCTACACCTCACCAGGCTCTCTTCCACCTGCTACCCACTCTCCCTACAGATCACAGTGTGGTCTGCAAACAACATCTTTGCTCACATACTTTTTCAACACATCTGACTTCCTCATACAGGACCTCAGTACCTCTCTACTTTACTTTTTGGCTTTAAAAGAAACATCTTGAGCTTGTTTTGATCTTAACTAATGCAACTTTTGCTGCTGTCCGCACCGCAGACTTACTGCCTTTTGTCAGACGGATGGGTCAGTCAGACACCTGCTTATAGGTGTGCATGTTTACCCACCCCACCCCTCTCTGTTGTCACGGTTACCAAAGATTATCTGTTTGACAGAAGCAGACTTCTACTAGCTTTAATATGGCGCTCAAAGAAAGAATGTAGCTCTGATATGTGTTGCATATTTTTAGCATTATATTCAGACAAATCAGCTTGGAATTTTAAAAAATTCTAAAATAATTTTTGAAGGCCTTATTTAGCATGTATATATTGAAAAAAAAAAAAAAACAGAACAAAATAACACCTAACGACCATAACCTCTAAGTGTTGTGCCAAGGAATGGCAACATTATAAAGTGTTAAATCTGTACGGTCAATTTTTTTTCAGCAAGTGTGCAGGTCTGAAATGCAGGAACAGATGTTTAAGAAATTAACCTAAAAAGACAAAACATTATCTTGGGTTCATATGATCTGAAATGTAAAAGTATGCCAGAGAAAATGTACAAATGACTGTTCTGTATTTTTTTAAGCTAATTGAACAAATGTAAACACAGAGTACATACCCATCTCCCTTCTTCAGTAACTTCATTTCTGGAGGACTGTTAGTGAAAGAGTGAAAGTGAAAGTTCACAGAATATTTAAACCATTTTTACATCCCCTAAACTAATGTTAGTCAGTGTTATGAACAGAAAAGAAAA
Organism: Kryptolebias brasiliensis; assembly: GCA_028566095.1. NCBI lineage: Eukaryota > Metazoa > Chordata > Actinopteri > Cyprinodontiformes > Rivulidae > Kryptolebias > Kryptolebias brasiliensis. The sequence continues at coordinate 22,985,086 of JAOXNZ010000092.1, read as the reverse complement.
ACACCAGCGTACCTTTCATGCTGCCTGAGCCAAAGAGGCGTCTTCGATATTTGCAGCTCAAACTCTTTGGAGGCTTTGTAGCAGAAGTTACTGCAAAAACACTAAACACAAAATGGAAGGAGGTTTTAGACTTTTATTTTAATAGTTTTTTTCTTAAAAAAGAAAAAGGCATAAAAGCACTCACCTTGCGCTCTGTGATATCATAAACTCTATTTGTTTTAGTAGATATTTTGTACTGTTGTGTGGGGATCTACAAGAAAAACAATAAAAAGTCTCAAACCAACAGATCCGAATGACTAAATATGAGAATTTCAGGGTTTAAATACATAGCAACTAAATAAAGTATCTAACCTTGCCAAGTTTATTTGGACATATGGGATAGCCACACAGTTTGGTGATAAATCTCTCCTCCACAGTGTCTTTGTAATTAGCTACGGTGATGAACTTTGCCTGTAAAAAAAAAAAAAAAAAAAAGACAGCCAGTGTTTATGACAAAAGTCTAACAAAATCTTAAAAGCAGGCATGCAAAAAATATATATTATATAGGCAGCTGTGCTTTTATTCAGTATCACCATAAACTGAAAAAATTAAGGCCTAATGTCTATTAGTGTCACCCCCAGTATTTCATTAATATTGTGCGGTTTGATTCACCTTTTCATGATCAACTCATCTTTTGACTGTTTACAGTCATGAAGTTAAAAATCTCACGAGTTTCCTGGCAACAAATCTGGACTCAACACTTTAAAAGAATATTCTCAAAAACTTTATTTTGTAGGGAAAAAAGAACAAATAGGATTTAATTTAAAAACGGAATATTCTTGTTTTCTAAAACTTATACCTATTTACTAATAATTACAAGAGAAGGCCGTCACACACAGTCTAGTATTATAAGAAAAGTTCAGTGGTTCAGGTCTGCTAAAACATTTAGTAACAGCTTCATCTTCTTATTTAGCCTTGTACTGGTTTTTATGTTTTAGACTTTGGAATTAGAAGGTGAAATCATATTTTTCTGTATTTGAACAAATATAAACAAGAATTATATTTATTTTTTATGTATTTTTATGTTTAAAAAGTGCTTTGTTGTTAAATTAGTTTTGGGTTACATCAGTTTAATTTATTTGTTTGTTTGTTTAATCATTTGCCAGGAGTTGCGTCACACTCTACAGGTGCATAAGATGAATGCCTTTATTATCGCTCTCCTTCACCTTTCAGCGGCGATGTTGTTTTTGCACAGGTCTGTGTGTCTGTCTGTTAGCAAAATACCCCATGAATCACAGCATGAATTTTAATACAACTTGCAGAAAGTAATCACTGGATGTACATCTGATTAACTTTTGGAGTTAACTAGATTCAAGATGGCTGACACAGACAACTGACCTTAAAAAACACAAAAATGACTATAACTCAGTCAATTTTACAGATATTGAGCTAAAGTTTAAAGTACTATTAGCCAAGAATGATTTCCACACTTACTTGGAGCAGTAACAGATTGCACAAGAGCTTTGCTTAACACTTTGACATTACCTATTAAAGTAAATACTGACTGTTAGCAAAATATTTCATAAACTACTGGATAGATTTTAATGAAACTTGAAGTAAGTAATCTCTGTATGTACATTTACAGCTGACTAACTTTTGAAACCAGTCTCATTTTAGATGGTTGCCATAGTCAACTGCCTTTCAAAAACACAAAAATGGCCAGAACTTATCAATTTGACAGATATTGAGCTAATATTTAGTGTGGTAGTAGCTGAGGGTAATCCCTAACACATACCTAGAACACTACACATTGCCTGAAAGCTTTGCTTAAAACTTTAGCATTAACTGTTGAAGTCAACCCTGTTGTCTGTTAGCAAGATACTATATGAATCACTAGGAAGATTTCTGGTTAAAATAATCAAACAGAGCTGGTTCTATGTGGAGCAGGTTCTCCAGAGTGAGATGTGATACTTTACACAGTCCAGCAGGAAGTTCTCAGACACCCTGTCCTCCAGGAGCCTCTCCACCACCTGCAGGGCTCTCCTCTCCAGCTCCAGCCTCTCCCTCAGCCTTTCCTTCATCCCTTCTCTCCTGACAAAAACAACAACATGCTCTTCAAAACACCGGGGCGTTTATTCAGCCTAAAGGAGGCGCCCCTGACACACAAACACTCAAGAAGACTTTTCCTCACCGTCTGGCTTCTTCTTCGGCGGTCAGAGCTTTAACAGGTTTCCCTCCTCCTGACAAACCAGAACAATATTAATGACAGAAAACAGCTACGGACGCTTCATAACAATACTTTTCTGTTTCCTGTTAGCTTATAAAGAGTTTCTCTGTTAATGACAGCGTGAATCTGACTGAAAACTCACCCTTCCTGAAGGTTTTAGCTGGACTTTTCCTCTTCTCTGCCGACTCCATGCTGTTTTTCTTGTTTTCTTCCCGTTGACCTCCGACCTCTGAAGTTTATTCAGACGGCAGCCGAGACGGTCAATCCGAGAAGTTCGCGCTGCAGTCAGGAAGCGTGGAGTTGGGAGTTTTTAACCTTTATGGTACAAGAAGAGAGGTCGGTGACGTTTTTTTTCTACTGTTAGATTTATCTCTTGTAATTACAGAAGCTCGGTGTTTCGTGTGTTTAGTTTTATCACCCAGAGAAATGCTACATGTTCAGCTAGCGCTAACATCCTCTGTCTCATGTCAGCTGCAAGGTTTATTTCTCCCACACGGAGCTCAATCTGACCTCAATCTTAGACATATTTGTAGTATAGTCAGTAGCCTTGTATGTAATGCTTTGCCTCGTAATTGTGCCTTTTGTGTTGAAGGACTCCTTCATGAATGTACAGCCCAGCTGAGAGTAGCAGGGATGGCTCTGGAGCAGCTCAGTGATGTGGTCCAGAGATGTGTAAGTGGAAAAAAACATCTTCCTGCTGGCTCATTTTCACACCTGATATACTTACTTTATTTAGTTGTTTTTTTTAAGAGACCTTATTATATTGTTTTGTCGGTGTCAGAAAGACACAATTCTTTCCAAAGAATTGGTTTTCTTTCTCTTTTCTCTCTTTCCACGCCACTGTATCCTGTCCCTCTGCCCTGAACCCTCCAACCTCTGAAACCCTCATTAAGGACATTTGGATGTCTTCTATTTTTTTTAGCTAATAGATTCATCTTTGACATTCATATTCTATAAATTGGTCTGACATAAATCTCATTTCTGCACATCCAGATGATATAAAAAGTCTGCACAACCCAGTAAAAATGCCAAGTTTTTATGATGTAAAAAACCCCAAACCAAATAGGTGCACAGTGAATTATTTTAAAATGTGACATATATCTTTTAAAATTAAACCAGAAAATAAACAAATCCATCGTAGGAAAAAAGATTTAAATAACTAGAAGCACTCGGAGAGCTCAAACCTCCACCAAGGCCACATAGTGATAAAAAAAAAAGTGAGATTCAGATCATAATCTGGATCAGCACCAAAATGTAATCCATTGATTTTTGGGACAACCCCAACATTTCCTGAAAATTTCATCCATATCTGTTCTTTAGATCTTTGCTAACAGACAGACAAACAAACCAACGGACACAACTGAAAACATAACTTTCTTGGCAGAGGTAACAAAAGGGTCACATGTAAGAGCAGAGACAAGTTTTTAACAAAGGGGTTACCTGTGACCTTTGACCCCATTAACCTTAACATTAACAGGCATCATCTTTGACCCATGGTGTGTCCAGCTGTGCAGTTTGACATTCCTACATTACACTGTTGCAGAGTTAGAGCACTAGGTCAACTGTGGTGTTGACCTTTGACCCTGTCATCTTGAAATCAACAGTGATCTCCCTTGACCCACACAGTGTCCAGCTGTCGAGTTTAACATTCCTGTTATACAGCTGCAGAGTTACAGCACGGGCTCATCTGTGACATTGACCTTTGACCTTAAACTTTGACCACCAGACATTTTCTGAAAATTTCATGAAAATCTTTTCATAACCTTTTGAGCAATCTTGTCCACAGAAAGACCAACAGTAAATGTGTGGCACAGGTTCCGACACCTGATGCTTGCTTGCTGTTGTGTTTCCAACGGCTCCAAGAGCCCACTCCGGTGCGTCGTTTACTTTAACTGCTTTACAGAACCACAGTGTGACAGGATTGGAATCTTTTCCTCCAAAAGAAACATACAGCCCCCTAGTGGTGATAAACATTAGAAACAAGAAACATGGTTCCTACACACCAGCCCCTAATTGTGTGTGGCACAAGACATAGCAATTAACAAACTTAAATTAAAAGGAACCATAAGAAGTCAAGATATGTTCAGATACAATAAAATATACTTAAGAGGGCAAATCATGTTTCACATATACATCATCCTATCACTAATCTAGTTTATCAGTTTGTAGATTCACATAACAGACAAAATTTTGTTACAGGTCTTTCAATTATGTTTGTTTTTGTTTGAAGATGAACAACACGTACTAGACCTTTCTTATCTGGAAAAGTTTTTATAATCCTTTGTAGTATCCAGGACCTTCGAGGTGTTGTGGAGTTCATAACCACAACAATATCTCCAGGCACGAAACACCTTTTTCTTTTGATCCATTTCTGTTGTTCTTGTAGCAGTGGTAAATACTCTCAAATCCAATGTTTCCAAAAGAGATCTGAAATGTATTGGATTTGTTTCCACCTTCTTCTGGCATAAAAATCCCTTTGATCAAAAAGTCCTGGTGAGAGAGCTGGTTTTTCCTTCATGAGGAGCAAGTGGTTGGGTGTTAATGCCTCAAGGTCATTGGGGTCCTCTGATAACTTTGTGATGGGATGATCATTGAAGTATTGCCTCAGCTTCACATAGCACAATGTGAAATCCTTCATCATCCAATATTTGCTGACGGTGCACTGAGTATAGAACCTTTTTGATAAGTCGAATGAGGCGCTCCCAAGCACTGCCCCAATGTGATCCGGATGATGGGTTAAAACGCCATTTGATTCCTCTGTGTGACATGGCCTTCTCAATTTTTCTATTATTGAAAGAGGCTAGACCTTCTCGTAGTTCCCTTTCTGCTCCTACAAAATTGGTGCCATTGTCTGATTTAATGTGTGAAACTTGTCCTCTTCAAGATATGAATCTTCGCAGTGCATTGATGCATGAGTTGGTATTTAAAGAGTAACCCACTTTGAGGTGCACGGCTCTGCTTGTTATACATGTGAACACTACTTCATACCGTGCACGGCTCTGCTTGTTATACATGTGAACACTACTTCATACCGTTTTACAACACTGCATCTTCTCTTCACATCAATTGGCCCAAAATAATATACACAGACGTTTCTGAATGGTGGTAGATCAGGAACCACTCTTTCCTCTGGCAAGTCTGCCATCTGTTATTGACTGGTTTTTCCTCCATACCGCTTGCAGAATAAACATGTCGCTATGACCTTTTTCACAGCTGAAACCCCATTTGTTATCTAAAATTTTCTTTATACAACTGAGAGAACATGATGTCTACCTCCATGACCAAGCTGCAAGTGGAAATGACAGAGGATAAGGTTGGAAATGTGCTGGTCTTTTGTCAGAATGAGGGGATGTTTAATGTTTTTGGGGATGGCTGCTTTGCTCAGCCGGCCTCCAACACGCAGAAGCCCATCCTGTAGCACATGGTCTAGTTTGTAAATCTGGCTACTTCTGGGTCTTTCTGAAGTACTGGATGATAATGCAGCAATCTCATCAGGGAATCGTTCCTTTTGACAAAAGGAAATTATGTCTGTCTCAGCTTCTGTGAGATCTTCTAGACACAAACTTTGAATTCCCAGTGAGTTTTTGAGAGCTTGCATTTCTTTTGTCAAATCCAATATCGGGGTTCCATTAGTAACTGTACTTGCCAGTTGAGATTTTTTTTTAACTAGTTTCAATAGAACTCTTTTTAGCTTGATGAACCAAGCAACTGCAGACTTTAATCTTTGCCAGTCTGAGAAGAATGTCATTAGCTTAGAAGTGGCATTTGAGCTGATGACTGTTGCATTGATCAAAGGATTCTGTTTTACTTCTGGGTCATCGGTAGTCATACTGAAATCCATTGGAGACTTTGGCCACTTCTCTTCAGGTTCCCACAAAAATGTAGGACTTTCCCTCTATCTTTGCTTTAAAAGGCTTTCAGCCTTAAACCCACGGGAAGCATTCTCTGCAGGGTTTAAAGATGAAGGTACATAACTCCACTGTTCAACCTCTGTGCTATCCTTAATTGTACCTATTCTGTAACAACAAAAATTTGAAACCTTTTGTCTTCGTTTCTTATGTACTTTAGAACTGATGTACTGTCAGTCCAAAAGCAAGGCTTTTCTAATGGCAGCTGAAGCTCTGCCTGAAGCATCTTATTTAGTCTAACAGCCACAACAGTGGCTGTGAGTTCTAAGCGTGGAATAGTAATAGGTTTGAGTGAAGCTACTCTGGCTTTGCCAAACAGGAATGATACATGAACTATCCTATTGATGTTCTGCATTCTAATGTATGTAATCGTACCATACCTGCTCTCACTCGCATCAGAGAAATGGTGCAACTGTGCATTAACCACTTTCCCAAAACCTTCAGGTTTGATGCGCCTCCTGACTTGGAACTCAACCAGTTTCTCTAAGTCTGTTAGCCAACTGTTCCACTGTTTTTGGAAAGCTAGAGATATAGGATAATCTCAGCCCCATTTCATCCTGCATAGCTCTTGTAACAGCAGCTTGGCAGGGAGTATAAGAGGTGCTAGGAATCCTAGTGGATCATAAATGGAGCTGATAATGGACAACATACCTCTTTTAGTGGAAGGCCTTTCTTTGACTTTCAGTTTGAATTTAAAACTGTCTGTCTCAGTATACCACTGCAAACCTAGTGCCCTGTCCACAGGTAGCTTATCTCTGCCCAAGTTCAGCTCACACTGGGTCTGGGACCTAAGCTTTCCTTATATAGTTTGGAGCACTTCTCGGCTGTTGCTGATCCACTGGGTTAGAGTAAACCCTCCTTTGCTGCAAATGGCCATAAGATCTTTGGCCATGATAACTGCACAGTCCTCTGAAGGCAGGCTCTTTAGGAGATCATCCATATAAAAGTTTTTGTTGATTGTTAGTACAACATCTGCTGAAAGCTTGGCCTGGTTATCCTCAGCAGTCTTTCTGAGAGCAACGCAAGCACAGCTTGGAGAGGAAATTGCGCTGAATAAATGGACAGTCATACGGTATTCCTCAGAGTGTTGTTTTAGATTACCTTGAGACCACCACACAAAACATAGAAAGTCCACATGTTCCTCAGACACCTTAACCTGGTGGAACATGGATTTTATGTCTGCCATTAATGCCACTTGCTCCTGCCGAAACCTCATTAGAACCCATACCAGTGAGCTAGTTACGTTTGGGCCTTGTAGAAGCTGTTGAGCGAGACCCCTTTATATTCTGCTCCACAGTCAAACACCACCCATAGCATATGTTTTTGTGAATGGTATACCCCATTTTTTGTTGTCAGTTGATGCTGCGGTACCTTTTCTGCATATCCACTATTAATGGCATCAGTCATGAAGTTGGTGTACTCTTTATGAACGCTTCTGTTTTTTTTTAAGTTTCCTTTTCAGGCCAGTGATGTGCTGCAGAGCAATGGAGATGTTGTCTGGCAAAAAGATTTACTAATTTCTGAAAGGCAACTTAAATTTATAGTGTCCAGTCTCCAGCTGTGCAGAGCGATCCATTATGTCTATGAATCTTTGTTCCTCTCTTGACATTTCCTCTTGCTCTGTAAATGACTTCTCGATGAAGTCATAGTTGTACTGGATGAATAAAAGCTCCTCAGTCCTGTCAACTGTAGTTCTGTTGACATGAACTGAGGGGTAGCCACTCTTACCATCCCTGTAACCCTTTGCTGAGCCATTTATAACCCATCCTAACAAGCTTCTAATGGCATAAGGCCCATCACCCGGACTGTTAACCACCTCCCAAGGTTCCATTAGCTTAGATGCGTTAGTGCCAACTAGTAGGTCTACACCAGCATGTATGCGAGGAAGTTTGATGTCCTTTAAGTAAGGCCATTAAGAGTGCATTCACACCAGCCCAGTTTAGTCCGCTTTAATCAAACTTTAGTTCGTTTGCTTAGAAAGTTTGGTTCGTCTGGGGAGGTGTGAATGCGCACCTCTGGTCAAACTCTGGTCCGCCTATAAACCTAGGTCTCGGTTCGGTTGAATTGAACTCTGGCGCAGTTCGAATGCATATGTGCCTATAAACCTAGGTCTCGGTTCGGTTGAATTGAACTCTGGTGCAGTTCAAATGCATATGTGAATTCAAGCGGACTGTAGACCGCTCCAAAAGCAGTAAGCGGACTATAACACAGGACCTTCTGGGTAAATACAACCAAAACAAACACGCGTTTCTACCACTAGCGGGAGAAATGGCTCGTGCCGCTCATGCTGAGCCCATTGTTGAAAAATGTTTGTTTGGCACATGTACCACAGACAAAACAGAAATCGTGAAACTGCTTTAATTTGACGCCACTCCACTTTTGTTTACTTTTCCAGAAGACGGAAGTTGCGCTCAGTGTCTTCTTCAGAGGTTTTCGTGTTGTTTCCTTCTGTAGTTCTTGGTGCAGCGCCACCACAGGCACTAATGGCCTTTTGTTTAAAGCAGCTTTGAGTCTGCTACCAATGCCTTGGATTTATGTATGTGAGTCATCGTGTGCACACAACATAATTATAATGGCCATTCATAGACATCAGGTGCATTGGCTGGCATTTGATGGTCTGCGTCCCAGTGTCCGCTGCAAGGAATTCCAGTGGCTCTAGTAGCTGGTTCCAGTGCAGCTCCGATCCCGACACTTGGTGTCCCGATGGTTCCTGTGTGGCTCTGGTTCCGAGGCCTGATGTCCCAATCGCTCCTGTGTGGCACGGGTTCCGACGCCTGGTGCCTGCTTGCTGTTGTGTTCCCAGTGGCTCCAGTAGCCCACTCCGGTGCAGCGTTTACTTTAACTGCTCAACAGAACCACAGTGTGACAAGATCTGAATCTTTTCCTCCAAATGAGGCAGTTTTTTACCTTAATGTAGCAGCTAAAATCCTATATTTTAGGCTACTGGTTGCTATTGTTCTTTGTAGGCTTTGTTTTACCTGCGCTCAATTAAAGTTCACCATGCCGATCTTTTCACTTGCAGTTATAAGTGTGTTTTATTTCCTTTACGCCCCTTTATGTTGCCATTTCCATTTAGAACAAACAAAATACAACAGAACTCCAAACATAAGTACAGTAAAAAAAACTGTTTGCCCCTTCTCATTAGCAACACCTGAACAGAATTACACTTGACCTTAAATAACCTAGTACCTGCCTCTGCCGTAATCAGCATAAACATGGCTCCTACAGTAAACCTAACTTCCTTGGTGGAGGTAATAAATGTGCTAGTTGCATAGGTGTGCACACCTTTAAACTAACTTTGTATGAAGTAAGAATTAGATTTTTTTTCTGGCACACAACTGCCATCGATGAAAGTGACTCCACAGACGCATGGCTCAACACAGGAGAGCCACTTCTTCAGGACAAGACTCAGCTGTTCACCTACACCTCAAGGA
>JAOXNZ010000092.1:22932858-22944173 GCA_028566095.1 Kryptolebias brasiliensis | reverse complement strand
AACTCCACCCAGAAAGACCCCAGGCCGGGATTCGAACCTGCAACCTTCTTGCTGGGAGGCGACAGCTCTAACCACTACGCCACTGTGCCACCCCTAGGGATTATATATTGATATTATATTGATGATAATAATAATAATGTTTGCTATTCCCCTGACACATTTTTTCACTTTCCTGTAGGTTTTTATGCTTGTTGGTTACGTTTTCTAACTTATAGCAACTATTTTGTACTATTTATTATTTCTAATAAAGGCTAAAAAATACTTGTTACTCCACCAATACAGGCTGGTATACTTCTTTGTCTAAATAGGTGCAAATATTGTTTGTTCATCTGTAACAAAATGCCAGACAAAAAAAAGATGTCAAAATTTAATTTAATAAATGGACAGGTGTGCCACACCTGCTACTGTAAGGACATTAAAAGATCTATTCAGACATCAGAAATACTTGGTAACTGTTACAGATATACCCCCAACTTCTCGTGAATGTAGGGAATCAATCAATGAACAAATACTTTAACTAATAAATACGTATTAACATAAAAACAATAACATCAGTAACAATTTAACAAACATTTCTGTGTAGTTTACAATATGAACAAAGAGTAACATTAATAAAACACAACTGACAACTCTGTGAGGTTTATAAAAGTAAAAAGCAAAGCATAAACACGGGTTTAAATACTCTCATGTCAGAAGAAAAACAGCAATGTTTCTAAAATATGCCATCAAATATGCCGACGAAAGCTTCCTCCTCTTTGCTGTGTAGAAAAAGAGGAAAAGTTTATCATTATTAGGATCTAAATAAATACTTTGGTAAAACTGTGAAGCACAAAAAATTTTTCATTTTTTATAAAAAAATATTTTGTAATCAAATAAACCCAGCAAACTGTTTTCTTTACCTTTTCTCGAGAGATGAGTTGGCACCGGGCGAGACACTTATCCTGTGGAAGAAATCCAATCTTCTGCTGACCTGTGACCCCTCAGGCTGTTTGAGGAACTTCTCAGGTGTTTTCACCGTGATCCCATCACTGAAAATGTTGGCTCTCTGTAGAGAGAGAAAGAGAAAATACCAAACAAGAATTTAACATTTTAAATCTGAGCTTCATACAAGTACCTTCAGTTATTCTTAACCTGCAAGTAAGACGATCCCTTTTATTAAACACACACACACCTTTTTACTCAAGTTAAGTGTGAGCCTCTTCTTTGGTTTTGGTGTGAATGTGTGAGTATTTGGAGAGGGCTCAAACTTCTTGATTTCAGAATTTGCAGATGCAGAAATGGACCTAAAACAAACAAAAACATCAAAAACATTTTTTTTTTTAAATGACAGATGTGACTTAAAAAGATGACTAATTTCAGTTATTTTTCATTTCTATTTAAAAAACAGTTGTATTTTAGGTTGAGTGATATTTCAAACCATTTAAAATGGGGTTCTGTGTAAACATCAATTGCAAACAATATCTTACCTGTTGCAGATAGCTCTTTGAACGACCTCAGTTTGGAGAAACAGAGTTGAAGTTCAACACTGACAAGCTATTGGCTAGTCTAAATATGACAAAGACCAAAGTGGATTGCAGACATTTTAAAACAGCTCCAATCTCCAAAATTTTGTAGCAGTTCATGCAAACTCCATTTAAAATTTTACACCACTATGCTATTGACCTGCTCCACTTCTGCTCCTTCAGGCCTTCGCATCTTTCAAGGAGCAATTCTAGTTCAGTGCTCCTGCTATTGACATATACACAAAATTGTGAAGAAAAAAAAAACACATTTTGAAACAATCAGCAGTCAGACTGCCAATTTTTGATCCAAAATTTGTTTGTTTTTTGTTTTGTTTTTTAACCTGAGATCACCTATAGAGAGAACAAGAGAAGGCTCAGCATTGAACCAAAGATTAAAAATGTGTGAAATCTTTATTTTCTATCAGTAATCAGTACTGTTCTGTAAGCAGACACTTTTTCACACATCGTATCAAAAATTTTAATCCCAGAAATGCTCCATCTTTTTAGGGGTGGTTTCAACTATAAACAGCAGCTTTCTTCATCAGGTTTTTCATGCAATACTCTTGTTTTTTAATGCAGTAAAACAGCAGAATAAAAAAGCCGTGCAAACACAGTGGTAAGTTCTGTAGTTATTCATCATGAAAATTAAAGCTGAATGGTGATTTTAAAGTGTGCAGCGGAGAGAGCTAAGTGCTACATACTACATCGGACCTGATCAGATGCTTTCACGGTGAGTTTGAAACTCACTGATCTGTAATTGTAATGGGCAGCGGTAATAATCAGTATTATTTAATTTTAAGCAGCAAATAATTTAAACTAAATACAGTGTAATAATAATGTAAACGATCAAACCAAAACAAACCACTCACCTCCTCTCCTCCAGCCTCCTGTGAGGATTCCAGTGTGTTGTGTCTTTAACTTCCTCCATTGCAGCTCCAAGTGAAAGGCGGAGCTAAATGCCTTCCGCTGTGTTCAATGACATCTGATCACCACCTGGCGGGTACCTAAGCTGCAGTCATACCAGAACTAATCCCTGGGCTTTAAGGCGTTGCACAAAACAAGTGACGTCATTGGGTTGGTTTTGTGGATACAGACAGCCAGTGGAGAGCGGAGTGTTTTGACAAACTCCTGGATTTGGTTAAGGTGGATTTTGGCATAAACTGGTATGTGAATGGTTCAGGATGGAATGGTGATAGGAAATGAGGAAGACATAAATTTTGAAGGGCGGACGCCAGGAGGGAGAGGGAGAGGAGGAAGACGTGGAAAAAGTAACATGGATGAAGGGAAGGGAATACTTGATGGTCAGGGTAGCAAACGAGAGCTTGAAGGAAGTAGTTCGGATGAAGATAGGATAGTTAGGAGAAAAGTTGTGAAGGGGGAAGTTAAAATAATATTGAAATTTATGAACGAGGAAGATCAAGGTAACCTTAGCCCTATTGTTGTGTCAAGAGAGATAAAAAAGAAAATTGGTGATGTTGAAATGGTGAAGATATTGAGAGATGGAAACCTTTGGGTGGTTTGTAAAACTGAAGAACAAAAATATAGGGCATTGAATGTTGACAATATCTGGAAAAAGACTGTGGTGGGAAAAAAATCATAGAAGAAGATAAAGTTAAAGGTGTGATCTATGGGATCCCTTTAGATGAAGATCTGGATAAGTTAAAAAGAAGCATTTCTGGTGTTAAGGTGAATAACTTGAAGAGATTGTCAAAAACAATAAATGGGGAAAGAGTAGGAAGTTTGTCAATCTTAATTGAGTTTGATGAAACAATATTGCCAAGAGACATCAAAATAGGATATCTCAGTTTTCAAGTCAGGCATTACATCCCCCCACCACTTCGTTGCTTCAAATGCCAAAGGTATGGACATATAGCAGCAGTTTGTCAAGGGAAACAGAGATGTCCAAAATGTGGTGGAGATCACAAAATAGTAGAGTGCAAAGAGGAAGTGCAAGAAAAATTTTATCCTGACAGAAATAAAACTTTTAAATCACTTACCTGTGTCCTCCATCTTCTCTGTTTCTGTGAACTCGATGGGTTCAGAAATTGTATTACTCAATATGACAGAACGTTCCAGCCATAACATTATTTCCCAGAGTTTTACAGAAGCAGACAAGATCCATCAAACTCTCCTCTCCCAGAAAGACTGAAGGGGGCAGGCACAGTGGGCCAAATGCCTGCCCCCACATTAACTGCTCAGACTCTGGCCTATTCTGCTAAAAAGGGTAGTCATGTAAGTGCTAAGATTGGGGGTTTTGAATCTATGGTTCTGGTGGATAGTGGAGCAGACAGATCCATCATACCTCAGCATTTGTGGTTGACTATTACAAAGGGGGGTGATGACTTGATAGGATATACTGGAAATGTATCTGCAGCCAATGGGGGAGGGATGAAGATCGTTGGTCTTTGGCAGTCAGTATGCCAGTTTGATTCACTTGTCCTCATAGTTGAGTTTTTGGTTGCTGATATCCCTTCAAGCGATATTCTCTTGGGTTTTGATTTCTTGGCAAAATATGGGGCTGTTCTTGTCTATAAGGACTGGGTGCTCAGAGTAATGGGGAAAGTTGTCCCCCTACTGTTTTATGAAAATCCTGAGAAGCCTCGATTAGTGGTTATGAAATCTGACACTGTAGTGCCATCCCAAAGTGAGGCCATACTTCCTGGTATGGTCACAAGCCCCTTCAGCGAGTGTGTGGAAGGTATGTTGGTGCCTTCATCATCTTTTTCTGATCATCATAACATCTTAAAAAAAAAAAAAAAGGGACTAGATAAGAAACACTTGGATCCTTCAGAAGAACAGGCAGTTTGTAGTTTGTTAAAAAAACATGTAACTTTTTTCAGTGGAGGAGAGATGGATTTAGGAAGGACAACCCTAATGAAACATAGTATCCATACTGGTGATGCTGCACCTGTGAAGCTCCATCCACGACGGGTGCCACTTCATTTGCAGGATGAGTGTACACAGCAGATAAAACAAATGCAAGCGTGTGGTATTATTATACCATCTTGTAGTCCATGGGCAGCACCTGTAGCGTTGGTGAGGAAGAAAGATGGGGGACTCCGTTTTGTGTGGACTATCGTAAACTTAATGATTTGACCAAGAAAGATGCATATCCGCTACCTAGAATCGATGATGTTTTAGACAGTCTCCACAATGCTTGTTGGTTTTCTACCTTAGATCTTGCAAGTGAATATTGGCAGGTTGAGATCGATCCTAAAGATAGGCCGAAGACTGCATTTATAACTCGACAAGAATTGTTTGAATTCAATGTTTTGAGTTTTGGTTTATGCAATGCCCCCAGTACCTTCCAGCGCCTCATGGATGTAGTACTGGCTGATTTACAGTGGACCACTTGTTTAGTATATCTTGATGATATTATAGTGTTTGGACGCACTTTTTCAGAGCATCTGTCACACCTTGACGAGGTGCTTTTTAAATTGCAGAGTGCAAATTTGAAGGTCAAGCCTTCAAAAGGCAATTTATTTTCGAAAGAAGAGCAGTATCTTGGTCATATAATCTCAGCGCAAGGTGTGAGAGCTGACCTAAGATTTAAGCTAAGATTTGGGCGATTAAGGAGTGGCCAGTTCCGAAAAATCAGACAGAAGTGCGGAAATTTGTTGGACTGGCATCCTATTATCGGCGTTTCATTGGAGGATTTGCTGAATTGGCCAGGCCTCTACACCAGCTGACTGAGAAAGGTTGTCATTTTAAGTGGACTGAAACTTGCCAAAAGGTGTTTGAACAGTTGAAACCCAAGCTAATATCAGCTTCTGTTTTGGCCTATCCTGACCCCATCAAGACCTTCATTCTTGACACTGATGCCAGTGATGTAGGTATCGGTGCAGTATTGTCACAAGAGAATGATGGGGTTGAGTGGGTTATTGCTTATGCCAGCAGAGCTTTAACAAAGCAAGAACGAAAGTATGCTACCACTAAAAAGGAGTTGTTGAGTATGGTTACTTTTATCGAATATTTTAAGCATTATCTCTTGGGAAAAGAGTATATATTGCGAACTGACCACAATTCTCTTAAGTGGTTACATAACTTTCAGGGCTTGGAAGGTCAGCTGGCTAGGTGGGTGGAGCAGTTGGCTAGCTTTCAGTACAATATTGTTCATAGACCAGGAAAAGCACATGCTAATGCAGATGCTTTCTCTAGGCTACCTGCTTTTCAGAGCTGTGTGGCTGAGACCAGTAGTAAACAAGCTGTTTCATCTGAGGTTCAATCCATTGAGGCCCCTGTACAAGAAGAGAAGTTAGTGACGCGAGCAGTCCAAGAAAGTATGGGTGCCCTTGCAGATGATGAAATTGCACAGGCCCAGAGACAGGACATGGAACTGGGGCAGTTCATAGAATTAAAGGAGAAAGGGTTGGTCCTCCCTGAGAATTCACCGCTGCAAAAATATGCAATGGTGTGGCCCCAATTACAAATAAGGGGGTCCCGGTTGGTGAGGTTGCCTCCTGTAAATACAGGTGGTTCTCCCTCGAACTTTGATTCGTGGTTGCACAATGTCCCGACTGGTGGCCATCTAGGGGTTCAGAAGTTACAGGGTGAAGTAAAAGATCGTTTTTTGGCTTGGTTGGTTTTGTGATGTCCAGAAATGGTGTAGAGAATGTACAGATTGTGCTTCTTGAAAAACCCAAGGTTGTACTCCTTGTGCTCCTCTCCAAACATCTATGGTTTTAAGACCGTACGAGAGAGTAGCACTTGATGTTTTGGGCCCATTACCAGTGACAGAAAGGAAAAATAAGTACATTCTGGTTATTGGAGATTATTTCTCTAAATGGACTGAAGCATTCCCCTTACCCAATCAAGAGGCACTTACAATAGCAAAGGTGCTGGTAGACGAATGGGTTTGTAGGTTTGGGACACCACGTTGCATTCACTCAGATCAAGGGAGGTCTTTTGAGTCTGCCTTATTCAGGGAGACATGCCAGCTTTTAAACATCCATAAAACGAGAACTTCCCCATACCATCCCCAGTCGGATGGTTTGGTAGAACGATTTAACTGCACTTTGCTTTCTATGCTCTCTTTGTTTGTGGAGGATAACCAGTTAAATTGGGATTTGTTGCTGCCATATGTGATGATGGCATACCGTAGCAGTGTTCATGCCAGTACTGGTTTTACACCCTATGAGGTGGTTTTTAGGCAAGAGAATGTGCTCCCTGTAGATGTTATGTTGGATGTGGGGGCTGTAGGGATGTGCCAGTCAGTTAGTGAATATGTCAACCAGTTAACACAGACAATATCCACAGTGATGGAAGCAGTGAAAAAGCACCAGGCTAAAACCTCTTTTCAACAAAAGTCCAGTTTTGATGTCTGAGCAATTCAGCAGTATTATTCTGAAGGAGAGCTTGTGTGGGTTTAGAATAAGGCTAGACGGAGAGGTTTATGCCCAAAACTACAAAGACGTTTTATTAGTCCTTTTAGGATGATGGAGAGGATCACAGATGTGCTGTATTGTGTAGCACCACTACGGGGTGGGCCTGAGAAGGTGCTGCATTTCAACCATTTGAAGCCATATGTTTCCTCTTCTTTAGACCCATCAGGCACTAAGGAAGGAGGGGGATCCAGTAGTCTTCACCAGCAAGATGGGGTTCCTACTGAGCAGCCTCTCCTTCAAGACATCTCATTAGCAGGACCGGTTCCATGTTCTTCAAAAGGACAGGGACCAAGTGAGCATGGACGACCTCATCGGGAGAGGAGAACCCCTGTTTGGATTGGGGATTATGATTTGACAACTTGACTCGAGGACGAGTCTTCTATTTTATGGGAGGGGAGAGTGTGATGAACAGTGGGGCCATTTGCTGCTGCAGAGTGCTTGATGAGCAGTAATTGAACTCACCTGTGGAGGAGGAGATAAAAGGGAACAGGAGTAGAGTTGGGGTTGGTTATTTTCGTTGGTTCTGTGTTGCTTAGTGGGCACCAGGTGGGAGGGTGCCGTTCGCAGCGACTAGCACTGCCGGCAGTGAAGACATTTAAGTAGGAGAGCTGTTCCTGTGAGAGGAGGAGAGGCTAGTTGCCTCTTTTAGGCAGTTAGGAACCAGGGATTAGCGGTGCCCTTTCAGACAGATTTGGTGGCTAAATTAGATTGAGGTGTGTTCCAGCTATTGGAGAGGAACCTCACCTGCCAGCCTGAACCACAGTGCAACCAGAGTTATGCGGTCTTGAGAGGAGTGTCCTGAAGTCAGTGGAGTGCCCATTCCAACCAAGGGGGTTCCCGATATCTAGACCCCATGGGGGGGTCTTGTCACCAGACCGGCAGCTAAGTGACCTTTTTATAAACTTTATAACTTTAACTTTTTGTTTGTCCCAACTGACTGTTTTTAATATATGGGACTGGTCTGACAATTTTAAGGAGCAGCAACAGAGCAGTGAGGGATGGTCTCCTTTTTCCCTCTGTGGTGTTCACGGTGGAGTGATTTAGACCGTGTAGTGTAACGGTCCATGTCAGTTGCAGTGGTGTGCTGTGTAATAGCATGTGCTGGCGTTCATTTCTGCAGTGAATGTTTGCAGTCGTTTTGGAGAGGGAACCTTGCCTGAGCTGGTCTTGGATGTCTGTTGTTTGGGGTTGTCATACTGAGTTCCTCTTAAATGGTTTTAAGTATTAAAGTATAAATGAAGTTCTATTTTTATTAAACTGAGTATTCCTGTGCCTTAGTCTCTGCCTCATAATTATTACACTGGTGGCAGCGGTGGGACGTCAATATGTAGGAGGCAGAGAGCAATTTACCTTTGGTAAATGCGCAGGATGCAAATATTGAGATTAATTCTGACAGTAAGGCTGTGCCAGGTAGTTCTCTTTCTCGTCCAGTTTTTATGCCCGAGGGGTAAAGGGAGCAATGACAAGATGTTTGGAACCCTTTTACAGTGAACAATGGAATAGGGTTGTTTTTTTAGAAAGCTGCCTAATGAGACAGCTCAGGATTTTGGTAATGCGCTGGGGTGGTTGGTGGCTAAAGCATATCCTTCTATGGACGAGCAGGCTCGAGACATGTTGGCCAGAGATCAGTTTCTCACTCATTTTACAACAGGTGACTTTCGGATAAGTCTCTGTGCTGCAAAACCTAGAACGTTGGAGATTTTCTGGACCAGTTCGTTTTTGTGTACCTCAACGACATCCAGGAACATCACAACCGCATCAAGTCAGTGATCCAACGCCTACTCGCGAATCAGCTGTTTGTAAAAGTCGAAAAGTGTGAGTTCCATGTGTCAACTGTTTCTTTTTTGGGTTTCATTTTTGAAAGTAGGCAGGTTCGGACGGACCCAGAAAAGATCAAACCAGTCTCTAAATGGCCAACACCCGAGAATTGCAAGCAGCTCCAGCAATTTTTGGGTTTCGCTAACTTCTATCGTTGCTTTATCAAGAACTACAGTCAGACTGCGGCTCCTCTCACTCAACTCACCTCCACCCTTTGTCAGTTCATCTGGACTCCTAAGGCGGGCGAGGCTTTTGGCAAGTCAAGAATTATTTACTTCTGCTCCTTTTCTTTCTCACCCAGATCCTAAGAAGCAATTCATTCTGGAGGTGGATGCATCTGATACGGGAGTTGAAGCTGTTCTGTCTCAGCAAGCATAGGAGGATGGCAAGTTACACCCTTGTGCCTTTTTCTCTCGTCGATTAAGCCCAGCAGAGAGGATTTATGACGTTGGTAACCGTAAGTTGTTGGCAATCAAGTTAGCCTTAGAGGAATGGAGACACTGGTTAGAAGGTACAAGCCTTCCCTTTATTATCTGGACTGATCATAAGAATCTTGCCTACGTTCAGAGTGCCAAGAGACTAAATGCCCGACAGGCCCGGTGGTCTCTTTTTTTTTGCATGGTTCAGCTTCATTATCACTTATACGGGGTCATGAAACACTAAACCAGATGCTCTCTCTCTACAGTTTTCTCCTGAAAATGAGCCAAGACAACCAAAAACCATCTTACCTGTTTCCTGCACAGTGGGAGCTCTGACCTGGGACATTGAAGAGGCTATTCGCCAGGTTCAAGAGACAGAGCCTGATCCTGGAAATGGTCCTCCCAATAAGCTGTTTGTCTCGAAGGCAGTTGTTTCCCAAGTCCTTCAGTGGTGTCATAACTCTAAGGTAACCTGTCATCCTGGCACTAACCGCATGTCATCCTTTATTCAGAAACACTTTTGGTGGCCGAAAATGAACAAGGACATTCAAGAATATGTTTCTGCCTGCCTGACCTGTGCCCGAAACAAAAGTGGAAATCAAAACCCTTCTGGTTTGCTTCAACCCCTTCCCACTCCAAGCCAACCTTGGTCCCACATTGCCATTGATTTCATCACCGGACTTCCGCCGTCTAATGGTAACACAGTCGCTATCATTGACCGTTTCTCTAAGACTGCTCACTTCATCCCTCTTTAGAAGCTACCATCCACCCTGGAGACTGCGCAATTAATATCCCAACATGTTTTTCATGTTGGGATGAATGTCCAGGTATCCCTGTGGACATTGTTTCAGACCGTGGACCCCAGTCTGCATCACAAGTCTGGAAGGCTTTCTGCAACGCCTTAGGAGCTGCACCAAGTTTGACATCTGGTTATCACTCCCAGTCAAATGGACAGATGGAGAGATGTAACCAGGAACTGGAAGCAGCCCTCAGATGTGTTATTGAGAACAATCCCTGGTCCTGGAGCTCGCATTTGTTATGGATTGAATATGCTCATAACACTCTCACCGCCTCTGCCACAGGTCTCTCGCCTTTTGAAGCTTCCCTAGGCTACCAGCGTCCTCTGTTCCCCAGTCAGGAGGCAGAAATAGCAGTTCCTTCAGTCTTAGACGCTGCCAGAGGATCTGGCACGCCAGGCCAAGACTGCCTTGCTTCGAACAGCCACTGAAAACAAGAAGTACGCCGATTGTCACTCTGCTCCGCAGTATAAGGTGGGACAAGAGGTTTGGCTGTCCACTCGCGACATCTCGTTGAAAGACACTCCCAGAAAGCTTGCACCCAGATTCTTTGGCCCATATCCCATTGTTAAAATAATCAATCCCTCTGCAGTTAAGCTTTGGTTACCACCAACCATGAGAATTCACTCCCCCTTCCATGTTTCCCAGATTAAGCCTGTTGTTAACAGTCCTCTTTGCCCTTCCGCCACTCTCCACCTCTACTCACCTCTCTGGACAAGACCTCACCAACTGGACCTGGAATCCTTCTCCCTCTAAAGACAAAGACATCACACTCCTCTGGTTATTTCCCTCCAGCCTCTTCCTGACAGAAATAAAACTTTTAAATTACTTACCTGTGTCCTCCATCTTCTCTGTTTCTGTGAACTCGACTCTGAGTTTAGAAATATTCGTACTCAATATGAGCCCGCCATAGTTTCCTGACAGTAAACCGACAGCTCAGAAACAGTCTGTTAGTTTTCCATCAATAAAAGGAACCAACATTAAAAAAAGTTTAGTGAAAGCTTCACTGTTTCCTCGGTGGATGTGAACCAAAAAGGCTCCTCAGCTGTTTGACAACATCGGATCACAATGTTTAAATACTCCAAATTTATATATTTTTTATTTTTACTGCGGCATTATTTCTCTGGGAATGTTGTACAACTCAATGATTTGGTAACAATATCTGACCCATAGTTTTTCAATTTCCGTAATACAGAAGTGTGTAATGTTTTGCGGTTATGTAGTGTCTTTGTTCTTGTTCCATGCCTCTGTCCACTATTCACTTCTCCTCAGCCTTTCCCTTACCTGCCTGCCACGCCCATATACACCTGTCACCTGTTCTGGTAATTGCTTCACCTGTGCCCACTTCCACTAATTTTCCTCTGTCTTTAAAACCCGGTCATTTCCTCCACTTAC
>JAOXNZ010000092.1:22875409-22885442 GCA_028566095.1 Kryptolebias brasiliensis | reverse complement strand
GATAGATAGATAGATAGATAGATAGATAGATAGATAGATAGATAGATAGATAGATAGATAGATAGATAGATAGAAAACAAAAAATGAGTAAGAGACTCTACAGTAAGGAAAAAAAAGTTTATGTGTATTTCGCAAGAAAAAGAAAACAACACTATTTACAAGAAATGGAAAAATTGTTCAAGTGACAGCAGAGATGTAAACACTTGATGAGTTTGTTGGGAGCTGTGATGATTATAGAGTTGCAGCTGCAAGGGAGGAAGAACCTACGATAAAGCTTCTTTGTGCACCTAGGATGCAGCAGTCTGTCACTGAAGGAGCTCTTCAGTTCTGTAACAGCTTCATGCATTGGGTGGGAGACATTTTCAAACAGTGTTGTTATTTTTGCCAGAGTTCTTCTGTCTCCCACCACCTGCACTCGGTCAAGGGGACATCCTAGGACAGAGTTGGCCTTCCTGATGAGCTTATCTAACCGCTTCCTCTCAGCTGCAGATAAGCTGCTGCTCCAGCAGACTACACCATAAAAGTTGGCTGATGCCACCACAGAGTCCAAAAAGGCCTTCAGGAGCACCCCAGTACTCCAAGAGACCTCAGTCTCCTCAGCAGATAGAGTCTACTCTGACCCTTCCTGTAAATCAGGGGTCCTCGAGTGCCACTATTCTGCATGTATTATTTGTTTCCCTGCTTCAACACACCTGATTTGAATCAACGGGTGATTAACAGGCTTCTGCAGAATATGAAAATGTAATTTAACCACTGAATCAGGTGTGTTGGAACAGGGAAACAAGTAAAACATGGAGGATAGTGGCACTTGAGGACCAGGATTGCCTACCCCTGCTGTAAATAGCATCAGTGTTGTGAGTCCAGTTTAGTTTATTGTTCCGGTGAACACCCAAGTACTTATAAGAGTCCACTATCTCAGTGTCAGTTCTCTGAATGTTCACCGGTGTCACTGTGGAGGGTCTGCGCCTGTGGAAATCCACAACCAGCTCCTTGGTTTTCCCCACATTGATAAAGAGGTGGTTCCACTGGCACCAGTCTACAAAGTCCTGTGTCCACTGAATGTACACTAAGTCATCTTCACCTGTGATGAGGCCAACTATGGCAGAGTCATCAGAGAACTTTTGCAGATGGCAGCCTGGGGAGTTGATGGAGAAGTTTGCAATGTAGAGGGTAAACAGGAACGGTGCCAGCACCGTTTCCCTGTACTGCAGACCAGCCTGTCAGAGACACAGCCCCATGTCCTCACATACTGTGGGCGGCCAGTGAGGTAGCCAGGCTGGTAGGTGAACTGCAGCAGATCCAACAAAGACTTCACCGGGGGCATAGGTGGTTGAGGACCAATCTCTCGGGGGTCTTCATCAGATTTGAGGTCAGTGCTACTGGCCTGTAACTGCTGAGGTCCTTCAGATTTGTGGTTTTCGGCAATGGTACCACCCAGGAGGTTTTCCACAGCTGTGGTACCTTCCCCAACTTCAGGCTCAAGGCTCCAGCATACTCCATAAGAACTCATGAAGTCGGTTCGCGGTCACGTAGTTGAGAGCCGTTCGTTTTCGCATACATCTTTCATAGTTCATGAGACACTGATCAGAACTCCCAGGAAGCTCCTCCTTCCTCCTACAGCGTTAAAGCGTGTTTCTTCCCACCGGCATCTCCACTCTCCTGTCCTTGTACAGATTTTTGCTTCCCTTATTCCAACCAGACATGTTTATTAAACAGACTGAGATAGTACACGCATTTGGCATTTGCAAATATGACGCTGCACAATAATGAGTCAACGAAGGGAACGTGTCAGCCGAGGCGCACTTCCTCCTGGCCACCACAGCCATGAAGAGCCATCTGTGTGTCTGCGCAGTCTGTAGACGACTGTATTTTCTAACAGCCTCGGCCAGCTGCTTCTCAGCGGAGCAGTAGAAGCAAAATAACTCTAATCAAACTCTCCAGCTTTGCCATATAAACACGCCCTCAACAACTTCTGATCAATCACACAATACTTGGCGCAAACCTCTGTGCAGCAAAGTTCGGCCCGGGCCTTGTGTTGTAAAGGGGCAGAAGAAGCAGCTACGAGAACTAAATGATGCAATTTTCGCCACGCAACCACGTGAATGAAAGCCAACTTCATGACTTCTCATGGAGTATGCAAAGGCCTTAAATCTCCTTTAGCGAGGGAGTTTGGTTTGTGACCTGATATTGTCTTCAGGCTCTTATATACCCCATTGATGTTGTTCTGCTGCAGCTGGTCCTCCATCTTATTTCTGTTGATGTTTTTTCCATCCCTGATCTTTCCTCTCAGTTCTTTCTGCACAGTCCTCAGTTCCTCCTTGTTTCCTGATCTAAAGGCTCTCTTCTTCTCCTTGAGGGGAGCCTTTATTTCAGGGTTGACCCAGGGCTTGTTATTGGAGAAACATCATACCTTCATGAGGGGCACAGTGTTGTCCACACATAAGTTAATGTAGTCCATGATACACTCTGTAATGTTGTTACAACAGAGCTCTTCCCACACAGTGCTGAAACAGTCCCTGCCTCCTCTGACCATCTCTTCACTATGCGTGTCACAGCTGGTTCTCTGTGTACAAGGGGTTTATACACAGGCTGGAGATGAACCAGGTTGTGATCAGAGCCCCCCAGGGGAGGGAGAGGTGATAAGTGGTATGCCTCCTTGGTGTTGGCATACAATAAGTGTTTTATTGTCTCTGGTTCAACAGGTAACATACTGGATGAAGGTGGGGAGAGTGGAGGACAGAGACACATTATTAAAATCCCCAGAGATCAGAAAAAGGGCCTGAGGATGCTGCGTTTGGAGTCTGCTGGTAACCGTTTTGAGGACATTGCAGGCTGTTGCAGCCTTAGCCGAAAGGGGGACATACACCGTTATCACGATAACATGTATAAACTCCTGCGGTAGATTATACGGCCTCAGGCTAACAGCTAGCAGCTCAATGTTCTTACGGCAGAGCGTCTCTTTGAGAGTTAAATGCCTAGAGTTACACTATTGATCCTCTCACTGAATCAGGACTCACGAGTCCATGGTCTCGGTTAACCCGGATCCTACATGTCCTCTGGCAGTCTGCTGCATAGTCTATGAGTTAGCGGGCTTGCTGTAAAAACTGCTGAATCCTTGGAAACGCTGTGGACTCAAATAAGTCGGGTCGCTAATTCAGGTTTAAGACTGACTGGAAAAACAGTGGACTAAGATGAGTCATACAGACACGTTTACATATATACATAACATACATTTAACATAAGTTAATATGGTGGTTAACCTTTATTTGATTTGCACATTTTAATTTTTGTTGCATTTTTTTTTTGGGGGGGGGGGCAGAGTGATCGACTCAAGTGACTAAGTGACTTAAATGAACCGGATCATTTTAGTGAGTGATTCAGATTCACCCGAGTCCATAAAGTAAAACGAATTTACCATCTGTAATGTCTTGTCTTTGTGAGTGTACGTCATAACCTGTCTGGGCGCTGCAGATCAACTTTTTGTGTTTCTCAACATGACATTAATGTTAAATAATAAAAATATTTTGACATTTTAAAATAAATTCAGAATTGTTCATGTCCACATTGCGATGCAACAAAAATAGATTATAACCCCCACGCTTTTCTATCTTTATTTCCCAGTCAGGCCCTTTTCAACTCAAGGAGTTAATTTTACCAATCACCAAACAGACTTTTGTCAGTAGTCTGTTGAATCTCTGCTTGATCAAATTAACATCCACAAAATGTAATAACATTTGACAATTTAATTTAAAACCTTTAGAATATGGGGAGAAGAATTTTACAACTCCTTTTTTCCCCAAGCCTTTTTCAAAGTAAACTTTGTTTTCAAAATGCTAAGTAGACTATATAGTATATAAATTGTTATTGATATTTACTTTTTTGTTTGTTTGTTTGTTTTTCAGGTCATGGCAATGGAAATGTCATGTCTGACAGGTGTTGATGAAGACGACAAAGATGCTGATTCAGAACTCAATGCCCACACAATCATACAGGAACCTGTGAGAATGGCACAAGAATCCACCTCTTGCACCTCTTCTTTTGGCAAGCCCTCTTTGAAACAGACCAGTGTTCTTGATGTTCTGTCAAACACAGATATGTTGTCTCCAGTTGGCCTGGAGAATGGACCCTCTTTGCATCAGGCTGTACAAGACCATGAACTAAACAGCATCACCTCTGAAAAAGAGGAGGAAAAAAGCATCACTCCACTAAAGACTGTGCAAGGAATAGATAATGCGGGAATTTGGGGGTTTGACGATGAATCACCCGAAAACTCGTTGGATAATTTCAGTAGTGCCAGTGACCTCAGCTGGGACCCTCACAAAGAGTTTATGCGGTTTCTGTGGGATAACCATAGTGATTCTCCCAGTGAGGAGCCTAAAGAGGAAGTCAGTCCTGTCAACATTCAAAGGAGAAGAAAACGGAAAATGGACATGGTTGTTATGGTGGACCCCTCAGAAGACCTGTACCCTAATCTGAGCCCCGAGTCATCTGAGGACTCATGTGATGAAGAAGGCCAAGTAGACTCCAGTC
This sequence comes from Kryptolebias brasiliensis, assembly GCA_028566095.1. Taxonomy (NCBI): domain Eukaryota; kingdom Metazoa; phylum Chordata; class Actinopteri; order Cyprinodontiformes; family Rivulidae; genus Kryptolebias; species Kryptolebias brasiliensis. The sequence continues at coordinate 22,880,912 of JAOXNZ010000092.1, read as the reverse complement.
CTATTAGAGTCACAAAACCAGAAAAGCACTCCAAACCACAGTCATCACCTACAGACAAAGTTTTCAAGTATCCCAATGGAACTGTAAAGGCTATCAAAGAAATTCTTTACAAAACACCTGGAAGTTCACATAAGAATAGTATCAATCATAAAATTTCACCATTGAAGAGTGGGCTTACAATAAATTCACATTCAGAGAGGAGGTCATTGCGTTACCCTTGCTCAAAATGTCAGCTCTCATTCAAGAAAGAGCATCGCTTGCTTTGTCATATGAAGTCTCATGATGACCCTTCTGCAATTTCACAAAAGCCTTTTACGTGCCGAGAATGTGGGCAGTCTTTTAAACAGAGTAGTGCATTATTTGATCACATGTCCATCCATCAGGAGGCGAGATCAAGACTTACAGAAGAAGTCAAAGATGTAAATGACAAGAAGAAAGAAGAAAAAAAAATCACTATGTTTTTCTGCCCTCAGTGCTCATTTGGAACAACCTGCCCAAACACATTTGTTCAACATGCAAAAACACACGAAAAGGACAAGAGAAAGTTTAGATGTGACAAATGCCGTTTTACAACTCTGACTCAGACCGATCTTAGGAAACATCACCTTATGCATCACACTGATATTACCGTTAAAAAACAGAGACCGAAGGAAGAAATTGAGATCTTCCCCTGTGAGATTTGTTCTTATAAAGCTGTTGGCAAACAAGTTTTTCAGAATCATCTAATTCGACGTCATCAAATGACTTATGACGAATATATAGCAGCACAGGACAGTGGTAAATACGCACAACCAGTCAGGGAGAATGAGTTGCCTACATGTAAAGCTCCTGCTGAAGATACTGAGTTCACATCTAAAATATCAATACATAATAAAATATGTCAAAAAGATTGTTCACCTGATGAGTCCAGTAGCTTTTCCAGCTTGTTCAAAAACAGCAAAGTAAAGGGGGGTCCCAAGTCTAAAGCAACAGAATCAAAACTCGACAAATCCATTAATGTTCTTTTGTCTCGTCAAAGCAATGGAAATAAGGGTGCTGAACAGAAGAAGGAAAGCAATAATTGCAGTGCTCAGGATTCCAGAAGGGACAAAAATGTCTGTGACCAAACGCCACAAACAATGTCTGTCAAGGTTGAATTTTCTGCTGGATCCGCAAATAGTTCGAAAGTGAATATAGACCAGTCAGCAGTAAAAAAGTCATCCTCTAAACGTAAAATGTCCACCCCATATCGCAACACCTCTGACCAAGACTCATGTTTTATTTTACCAAAACCTATGTCAAGTCCCAAGAAATTAAACCTAGAAGATGAGTCAGACCTTGATGAAAAAGACATTTTCCAAGGTGAAGATTCTGAAGGCAATAATAACTATTTTGACAGCGGCATCAAAAAAGAAAAAAAACACATCATATACACCTATAGTAGAAGAATGTCCATGAGAGGTGCTTTACAGGCATCCAAAAAACTGTTTGAGAAAATAAAGACTGAAGAGCAAGAACAGAATGACCCTGAAATAAAAGAAGAATCCATAGAAACAGAGGTATTTCAAGAAACTTTTGAGTCCCACCAAATACCATTTGGGGAGTCCCCCACAGACGATTTGTTAGAGTTGGAATCAGACCAGAAAAACTGTCCATACTGTCCTGCCATTTTTGAGTCTGGTGTTGGACTGTCCAATCATGTGCGGGGGCATCTTCATAGGGTTGGACTGAGCTATGACGAACGCCATGCTGTGCCTCCAGAGCAGGTGGCTGACCAAGACAGGCGGCCACGTATTCGACGGAGGTTTTCAGCCATTCGTCGATTGAGAAAAGGTACTGAAACACTTATGACTGTTGTGAGTATTACTACGTGAAGGTGGGTGAGGGGTGAAATTTGGATGAATTTTGTGAACCAAGCTCTGATTAAGTGAGAGTAGGGGGGCTGGGATTAAGTATAAATTGTAGTTTGTTGGCCACATTGTGAGAAAGGGCAGCACAGTGGAGCAGGTGTTTAGAACTGTTGCCTTGCAGCAAGAGGGTCATGGTTTAAACTCCTAGCTGGGGCCTTTCTGCATGAAGTTTGCATATTCTCCCTGTGCATTTGTAAGCCCCCCCCCCCCCAAAAAAAAAGAAAAAAAAAGCATTTGAGTTTAATTGTTGGCAACTGAAAATTGTCCCTAGGTGGGACCATGCATGGTTTTGTGTCTTTGTGTTGGCGCTGTGATGGACTGGTAACCTGTTCATATTGTACTCTGTCTCTCACACGTTGACTGCTGGAAATAGGCACTATCTCTGTGCTAGTTAATTTGTACTTTTGCCACATCATACACCCACCCCATACTTAATAGTTGCCAATACATACTCAGTGACTGACATTTCATAATCATGCTTATCATTCCATACACATGTATTTCTCTCTTAGTTTCTAGTGTTACGGTGTGTTTTTCGCTTCTTAGTGGTTCCCCCTGAATCAGTCCAATGCCTGAAACAGTTTGTGGTAGGGAGTCAAAAGCAAGGCACAAAGTTAAGGTTAGGTTTAGATGTCATGGCCTGGTGTCCGTAGATAAAATTAGGGATTTAGGGGACAGGGCTAGAAGTTTGACAGACATTGGCCTACTCTCAAACTACAGAAAGTTTTAATTACAATACTCCAGTAGTTTAAATCAACACTGGGGTGGCTACCAAAATGGAGATTTTCAAATGACGTTTTTGCTTGAAATGCCCATCCTTAGTGTGAAGGCATTGCACAGTTGGACATAATAATGCATTCATAATTTTTTAGCAGCTTGTACAACGCTAACAGTTGGAACAGAAATTCTCAGAACTCCCACTGTTCAATCACCTTACATTTATTTGGTGTGGTCAATGAGGCATTAATAAATTAGCTGAGATATTATCTAGCAAGTGTGGACTTTGCCTAGATGCCTTGTCTTAGTGAGATGTGCCCTAAACAACTTCCCTCAAAGACAGTTTCCTATAAGACCCAAAACCACCTCAGCTGTCTTCTGTTGATGCGAAAAAAGCTATTGTTTTCTAAGCCATTCTCATATGATTTACCTGAAATAGGTCTTAACTTAAACCCTAGTGGTGAAGCAGCATCCTTTCTGAGAAACCTCATTTTGGTTTTGCAAAGTATTGCTTATTACTTATAGCTTATAGCCTTAGGTGATAGTAGGATATACTATACATAATTGGCAGCTTCATTTTGAATCTTAAGTCAGTTTCTTTTTCAGTTTCCAAGTTATTCAGGGTAAACTGGTATGTCTTCATCTTTGCAGATGGTGTCCCACTATCAGTTGCCACCCCGTTATGTCCATAAACATTTTTAATGCTCCAGTGATTATGTTGGGGACGTTGCATTTTGAGGCAAATTAAGTCTTGTGTGAAGAGCCAGACAGTTTTTTCTATACCTGCATTTAACCTGTTTAGAGTTGTGAAGAGCTAATGCCTGTATTCAGTGGTCAATAGACAAGAGTTGGGGTACACCCTTGACACTCTCATATAGGGACAACTTAGATTTACCAAAGAACCTAACATACATGTTTTTGAACTGTGGGGAGAAATTTGAGTACCTAGAGAAAGCCCACTCATGCACAGGCAGAAGATGCATAAAGACCCCAGCCAAGTTTTGAACCCAGTACCTTCTTGCTGAAAGGCAACAGCGCCAACCAACTGCCCCACTGTGCAGCCGAATTTGAAAAACTTAATGAATACAAAGAAAACTACTTACCTCACCTGATGAGAAAGGGATACCAGATCCTCACCCAGCGACCAGACCTCAAGGTGAGGCTTGTCCGTGCCTGTTTGCCAATGAGTTCAGTGAGGAACAGCTCAAATGAGTTGAGAGCACCTTCTTGTGTACTTATCATCTGAAGGAGGCATCATAAGAGTCTACGTCTGATGCACTGGGGATTGGACAGCACCCTGAAGTTGCTCTTCCAATGGTTGTCAATGTGTTTGCTGTGTTATCATTTTGGCAACATTGGTGTATAAAACCAAGCACTAAACTGAAAAAATTGAAGTTTTAACCTGGCTTTACTTTATGGCTTTATGTTTGTTTTAGTGGTACATATTTCAAATGTTTCATAATGCACTGATAAAATGTTTTTGTTTGTTTTGTTTTTTCCTCCAGCACTACAGCTAGAGTCGGATTCTGAGACTGTGACAAGCATTCACTCATGTCCACTTTGTGGGGACTCATTTGATAACAGAACTGGGCAGTCCAACCACATACGAGGTCATCTGAAAAAGCTTGGTAGAAGTTTTTCAGAAAAGAGCAAGTCCCCAATAATTTTACTTCGTGAGTTGATGCGTGACAAAAAGGAGTTCCAGCGAGCTGTTCAGATCTTGGGAAGAAGGCGAAACCATTTCCATTATGGTGCTTCACCAAAGCTGCCCACTGCTAATCGCTTCGCCTCTTCTCAGACCGGTTTCCCAAAAAGTCATTCTGTTTCAAGCGTTTGCACTGATACCAAACCACTGATGCCCGCGTTTTCTTTAGCAGCAAGTAAATCTGAAAATGGGCAACTGAATAAGCTGGATGTTAAAAACTCACTCTCAGGCACAACAGCCTTAATAGGGATTCTGAAGAGGAGAAGGTGTCAGGAAGACGCCAGACTCAAAGGACCCTCTCAGATGTCAAGAAACGGATTGACAGTTTCTTCAAACAGTGAGCACAGTTCAGGATCAAGAGTTGCATCTTCACTGCCAAACTCAGTATCAGGTAAGTAACTTCTTCATTGAAGTAAACAGGAAAGATAAAAATCAGATTTGTCTTCACAAAAAGATTTTTTGTAAAGAAATTTTACAACTTACAAAAGAATACCTTGATCTTGCTGACATGAAAGTAGTTTACTTTGCAGAAAATAATATATACAGAATAAACACAATGTTGATGTACTTACTAATTTATTTTGATGCTGTATTTCTAAACCTTATAGGGTCAAAAGTCCATCAGATTGTAATAATTAAACATTTAAATATAGAATAATTTACAATTTATTTTTCTTACTAAAAATGTTTCAGGGCATGTAATGAAGACAGTCAAATTTAATGCAGTTGTCCAAATTTAAATGTGCAATTCAGTGTAGCAGTATTTTTTAAAAATCCTATTCATAAAAAGTTGTCTTGCTGAGGAAACCAGTGTATGCATCAGTTCTTCATTTCATTCCCTCCTCAGCAGCAAACTACATAAAACTAACTTAAAGAAAATTAGAATCATCAAGACTCTTGTATGCTAACAAAATGCTAAAACTTCCCTTCCTGATTAAGTTACACAGTCAGATAACCAAATATTTGAAAAGCAGATGTTTAAAAGCAGCATTTTTTGATTTCTTTGAAAACAAACAAAATTGCTTCTTTAAAATTCAGATCAATACATTTGGAAGCCAACATTCGAGCACCGATATTCAAATTTTGTGTTGCTAAAATCAGATGTCATCGGCATATGTATGTATGTATGTAACCTTTATTTAACCAGGTATGTCTCATTGAGATTAAAAATCTCTTTTTCAAGAGAGACCTG
>JAOXNZ010000092.1:22859706-22870953 GCA_028566095.1 Kryptolebias brasiliensis | reverse complement strand
TTACCGCCACCAGCTGGCAAAGGCGCGTGACGACAATTTCCGGACTCGGGGACCGCCCAGAACCCACCCACTAGAACAGTACGGAAGTGTAATGGAAAACCACCCGAAACGTGCCGAACCGTGCTGTACCGTGCTGTAGAGGCACTAGTGGAAAAGGGGCATAAGTGTCAGATGATCTCAGTACATAAACACCTGCTCTGATAGACCTCAGAATCAACACCAGTCCAACACCTCCAAGTAGTAAGGACTACCACCAACTAAGAGACATAATGAAGACGAAGAACCTCTCCACACAGGTTAGAGACAAAGATGTGGGGAAGTGCTCAAACAATGAACATCCCACAAAGCTCCAATAAATCCATTATTAGAACATGGAAATATGATGGCACCAAAGCAAATCTGCCAAAAGAGGATTGTTCACCAAAACTCATAGACCGGATAAGGAGAGCATTAATCAGAGAAACATCCAGGAGGCCAAAGATAACTGAAGAAATTGAAATTTCTTTTTGAAAAAAACTGAGGTGGGCGTGGCAGGCAGACAGGAGAATTAATGAGCAGAGGGCAGGTGAATAGTGACACAGAAAAAACATAGAAAGCCAAACTACACAAGAACCTAAACAAAACACAGGAAAAATCAAAAATAAAACAGAACTACTGAAACACAAAACAACAATGATCCAAATACAAAATAAACTCAAAAATACTCAAAAATACAGTTTTAAAACTGTATTCGAGAAATCCTCCTACTCTGCTGCTTCCACACACTCACAGCAGCAGAGCTGTCACAGTTTTGTGAAAGTGACCAGAAAACTCCCAACACCCTCTGGATGTGATCTGAGTGGTTTGAACATTCTCAGTCAGCAGGTGTTTACATCTGCATTAAGATGTAGCACCAAGTCTAAATTGGGCCTGAAATTATTCTGTCTGCTGTTCAGGGTTGGCAACAGAAAATAATGTGCACAAAGATGCTTTATTCAGTCTACTAGTGTGTGTTTGGGTACTCCTCAATGTGAGAACCTGAGAACCACCAAGTGAGACAATACAGCCTTTTCATTTCAGAAAACCCACAGGAGGTTTTTCTGCAGACAAAGATAAAACTTTGTTTCGATGCAAACTGTGCATCAAACTGCAATGGAAACAAAATTATTTTAAAGGGATATGTCGCCATTTTGAAGTGGGGTTCGCTAAAGTTTATAAACAATATCTTACCTGTTGTAGATAGCGCTTTGAATGACTTCAGTTTAGTAGATAAGAGTTTTACTCTGACTGGGTTGATGAGCTCTGAACAAAGCCCAGACTAAAGTTGGATTGATGCGGTCTTAAAATAGCTCCAATCTCTATAATTCCATGGCAGTTCATGCAAACGCCATTTTATAAAGTAAAGTTTCACATTATTTGTTTTTTTTAGATGAAAATTCTGTGGTTATTTGCAAGCGTGAATAGCAACAGCAAAGGTTGTGTCTCTCAACTTCAGAGGTTACAGCCCTGAATATCCAAAGCTAACTATGTCACTGATAAATAACACTGATCAAAAAACTGGTCCAAATCTGCTTATCTTCATTTTAAAAGTGTCCTCCAGTACTTTATATCATAACTGTGGAGATGACTGCTGAGGTGGGTACAAAGGAAGCTGAGAGATGTATGATGTGGGTGGAGGTGGGCTTACAAAATAATGTGCAGAGCCTAGAATACAGTTTTGCAAGTTGTGCACAAGAAAATTGGCCGCTCTAAACGTGTTACCCTGCGGCTCGCAAACACTCACACAAACATTTCAGTGAGACTGCAACTGAACATGGACCTCTTCTCACTATTTTGTAGCACCAACCAGCCTCCAACAGTTGCAGCGCAGTGAGACACCACGTTTAGCTGTTGGGGCTGGGGGGGCGCCTCAAGCAGGAATTTTAAAATATCTTCTGAAATAATTGTGTAATGCAAAACTGGTTTAAATAATAGCAACTTTCTGCAGGGGCTATTCAACATTTACACTGATATCAGTTTTGCATAACACGATTACTTTAGCAGAAATATAAAATCCCTGCTTAAAGTGCCCCCAGCCTGTATAGGAAGTGCTACAGCTAGCTGCTGCTGCTTGCAAAGAACCTTTGTTTCGTGTAGATAACCATGTATTGAGAAATTGACAGTAGTGTACAGATCTATAAAACAGAGTTTGTATGAACCACTATAAGTCATTTTAAGACTGCATTTAGTTTGTCAGTCCAATCAGAATTAAACTCTATTTCTCCAGGTCATCCACAGAACTATCTACACAGGACCCTTTATTAAAATGTCCAAACTATTCCTTTAAAAGTGAAATCCTGCAATGATCAGACAGGCAGACTGAGTACGCGTCATGTTTCAACACGTGCTTTCGTTTACACCTTCTCAGGGGTTGTTCCAGCGAGGCTCTGCTGTGATCTGCAGTTTATTAAATGTAGATTTTCAATCCTTTTTTCCAGCGATTCAGTGTAAAGCGGTAAGGCAACGTTCAAGGCCTGGCTTAAAGAAGAAGACACTGCCCCTAACCCAAACTCCAGAGGAAATGTACAGGCTCACCTGCAGGTTCGTTTATCTCGTCTTTTATGTTGTTGCTCTTATCTGACTAGTAAATCGCGTCAGATTTTTCCTCCAACTTTGTTTTCAGATTTTCTGTGGCTGATTTCTCATTGTTGGTCTCTTACTCTCCAAAGGTTCTGTGACCTCGTCTTCCAGGGTCCACTGTCAGTCCAGGAGGATTGGATTAAACATTTACAGAGACACATTATGAACACTGGTGTCCCTCACACTGGACTAGGCATGGTAGAGGTCACCTCGATGGCCACAAACCCCCCAATCCTCAAGGCGGCTCATGACAGCTCTTTGACAGTCGCACATGCTGCCTCATGAATTCAACGGGGACCTTTTTTTTTTAGATTTCACTAGACTGTATGTGTATGTACATTGGATGTTTGTTCACTTACTTTTGTTTAGTTTTTTTAAGTCAATGAAATATTAGCCAAAAGTACAATTGAGCTCAATGTTTTGGGCATTGTGCGTATTGGAACGTTTGGGCAGGTAAAAGATTTGATTCATTTGGATATTGTTACCTTTGTCTGTTTTTACACGGCCCATTTTTATGGAATTAAATTCCCAACGAACAGACTTGTCTTCTTGTTTTATGCAGTAATGTAGTGTTGAATCCATTTCTAACGAAGACAACTTTTACCTCAGATTCTTCATGGTTTTAGTCGACATTTGGAAGCACCTCTGTTCTGTACCAACACTCACCTTGAACACAAACGTGTTTCCTTTGGATTGCAACATGATCCAATAAATGCCCACAGTCTCTTATTAGGCCAGAGTCACACAGAGGAAAAGATTTGGGGGAAAACATTGTCTGCAATTTTTTATGCATATAAAAATGTTTTATAGTATTTCAGTAATTGCATTGTTTCTAATACAAAAAAACAGAAAAAAAGAAAGTTGGTTCAGGAAAAAATGAGTCTTCTGCACACCCCGTGCTGATCATACCGTTCATACGACATCTATATTTAATGTTTAAATATACTGTTTTGAAATAATTTAATTTGAAATGTACTATATCACACAGATACAAGACGTAAAACATTTGTGTTGTTCTAAATAAAATAAAAACATTTTAAAAACTTGGACTTTTTGCTTACCATTTTGTATTTTAAGTTACAAAGACAGACTTTCTCGGTGAATTAAAGGTCAAGATAGTACAAAAACTTTATTGAGATCCAGTCAAGTGTGACAGTTTGGGTCTAAAGTCTGATGTTCTTCAGCTAAAAAGAGATGGAGACTTGATCTCACTGAAACGGGGAGCCACCCTGGAAAAAAGCAAGAGTTTAGCTGTCAGATGTGCAGTATAAACAGATCAATGAGACGTTTGTTATTAGTAACAAAGATAAGTTCCATGATTCATGTGTTTGGCATAAAAATATAAATGCAACCTGATATATGCACAAACAAATAAATAAAAAAACAAGCAAAAGCCAGAGTTCATTATGGATGAACATAGGGGGGACGTAGGAAACCAGTTGAACGTAGCTGGGCTTTCTTCCCTTAGCCTGGCTTCAAAGTCCTAAAACTAAGAGATAAGAGGTCTGCTTTAGTCTCTGTGTGTTCAGGTGAACCAGGCTGTTTCAGGAGTCTTGATGTTTTTTCTGCTAAAAAAGAATACATCAGTTGAATATAAAGTTTAAAAAAATCAACTCTGGCTGTATTACTGGGAAGTGAAGAAGAGAAAAATCTTGACCACAGTTTGAACACCAGTGAAATGTTGCAGAAAACTTGATAGATCAGTAAGTTAATACCTGCTGCTGTTCAGGTAGGGACAGAAAGTATTTATTTGATGTTGTCAAATATTTGCACATGATGGGACGGTGTCAGAGTTAAGTACACTTCTGGAGTGTAGAGTTTACAATCTGAGATCCTCCAATACTCTCTGATGTACAAAAGTACTAATGAAGTCTAAGATTACCCGTTTAATGAACTTCTCATCAAACCTTATATTGCCTCTTCTACATCATTAATGTTTCATGTGACTGACTGGAGACTACAACCTCACTTTCTCCACTTGAACGATTTATTTGCGTAGGTTAAAGGATCATAAAATAAAATAAATAAAATATCTTTAAAAAGGACTACCACTTAAACTACAAAGTAAAACCTTTAGATGATATTTGAATAAATTGGGACTCTCTTGTAAAATACCTTCAGGAAATGTTCGAACTGTGGTTGAAGCTCCTGGAGCATGGTTTCTGCTTTGCTAAGGCAAGCCTTTCTCTGCAGCGCTTCAAACTCCTGACAGAAAAATCAATCCAACACATTCAAAACTACAGTCTGTCCTTACAGATATATTTAAAAAAGACATGTTTTCTGTAGAGGTAGGATTACCTTTGTGTTGGAGAGGTGTCCCTGGGAGGTGATGTGAGTGTGCACGTCAGCTGCAGATGTGGAGACGTAGACTTTACAGGCTGCACAATGGAGCATTTCCACCTTTGTCATGTGATCCTTTACCTGCAGAGCTGATGAGGGCCGGAGTGACTTATCTGACTAAAGTAACTGAAATAAAACTGTGGCGTCTTAACCTGTCAGATGCTTTTACCTTGAAGGGCCTTCTCTTCTATTGCTCGGCTACAGTGACGGCTTTTATACAACATGACTTCCTATTCGGATAAAACAGCCACCGTCAACCAGACATGAACATCAGATAATGTTTCTTTTATACATTTACAGCGCCTTAAAAAGTATTTATACCCCTTTAACTTTATTTTATTCCGTTACAACCACAAACCTTACAGTATTTTACTGGGGTTTTCTGTGACAGACAAACAGAGTACATCAGAATTGTGAAGTGAAAAGAAAATGATTCATGGTTTTCCATTTTTTTATTTTTATTTTTTACAAATTGTCAGTATTTTGTAGAACAATCTTTCACAAGCGTTTTGAATGTGTTTCTACAGGCTTTGCACATCTAGAGGCTGAAATGTTTTCCCCTTTTTTTTTATAAAACAAGTCGAGCTCAGTCAGGTTGGGCAGAGAGCGACTGAACAGCAGTTTTCAAGTCTTGCCACAGGTTCTCAGTTGGATTCAGGTTGGACTTTGACTGGGCCATTCTAGCATGAATATACTTTGATCTGACCCATTCCATTGTAGATCTGGTTGGATGTCCTGTTGGAAGGGGAACCTCCACCTCAGTCTCAAGTCTTCTGCAGCCTCCAACAGGTTTTCTTCCAGGATCGTCTTGACTTTAGCTCCACCCATCAACTTTGACCAGCTTCACTGTCCCTGCTGAAGAAAAGCATCCCCACAGCATAACGCTGCCACCACCATGTTCACAGTGGGGATGCTGAGTTCAGGGTGATACAGTGTTTCAGCGTTTTTGCATTTAGGTGAAAACTGGATTTCTTCTGGCTTTTGTTCAACAATAGTTTCCTTCTTCCATAAAGAACAGATTTGTGGAATGCAGGTCTAATATTTGTTCTGTGGACAGATTGTCCCATCTAAGCTATAGATCTCTGCAGCTCTTCTTCACTCCTTCTTAGATTAATGCTCTCCTCGTCGGGCCTGTCAGTTTAGGTGGACAGCCATGTCTTGGTAGGTTTGTAGTTGCATTGTACTTTTTCCATTTTTTGAGAAGATGGATTGAACAGAACTCTGTGAGATGTTCAAAGCTTGTGATAATGTTTTATAACCTAATCCTGCGTTAAACTTCTCACCAACTTTCTCCCTGATCTGTCTGGTGTGTTCCTTGGTCTTCATGATGCTGTTTGGTCACTAATGTTGTGTAACAAACCTCTGAGGCTCACAGAACAGCTGGATTTAGACTGAGATTAAATTACACACGGATGGACTTTATTTACTAATTAGGTGACTTCTGAAGGTAGTTGGTTGGTCTGGATTGTAGTTCAGGGTATCAGAGAAAAGGGGGATGAATACAAATGTACACCACACCTTTCAGATTTTTATTTGTTAAAAAAATAAATACGTATCATTTTCTCTCCACTTTGCGATTCTGCGCTACTTTGTATTGGTCGATCACAGAAAATCGCAGTAAATATTTTAAAGTTTGTTGTTGTAACGTGACAAAATGTGGAAAAGTTCAAGAAGTATGAATACTTTTTCAAGGCACTGTAAGATTAAAGGAAATAAAGTAAAGTACTTGTATTTCCCTGTGCAGGATATGATCTTACCTGCAGGAATGCTATAGCCAGATCATCATATTTATTGTTTTGCTGGATGTGCTCCAGTGTATCCCAGTGCCTTTTGCAGTCCAGATGTTCCTCCAGCTCTTGTGCATTGGCCAGCTCAACGTCACAGAGGTCACAAACAATGGGACACCTGGAAGAAAAACATTAAAAGGTTCCCAGTAAAAAAAAAAAAAAACAATATAGTGACATCTGGTGGCATAAAAAACCTAACCCTCCCCTTTTAAACATGTAGCAAGAATTCGGACGGCTGTAATCTGTAAATCTTGTTCTAAACGGTAACATATAACGTTTCTTTCTATTTTTATTGCTAATAGTTTTTAAAGCTACAACCCATCCAGCATATAAAAGTTACTGGTCATACAAATAAAGACATAGAAAGTTTAACATGAGACATTTAAAATGCTAATAATGTTATTAGTCACTTCATTGTGGCTCTTGAGTCGTCAGTGAAGATTATAGATTCTGTAGATCCTTTACAGACAGTGGACAGCATCTATACAACCACAACACTGAGCTAATAAATCCATCCATCCATTTTTTTTACCCACTTCTCCATTTCAGGTCCTGAGCTAATAAATCTACAACAAAATTTAGACACAATTTACTTTAATTTAGTTTGCAAAATGCTAAATACATCTCTTTCTAGTCATCCAGAGATTATACTGTATCACTGTGTTTATAACTATAGTAGATTATGTACACTTTTTATTAAAGACTATGATCACAAAATTAATGTTAAAATGTTTTAAAACAATCTGTTTTAAGTTATATATGATCTAAATCATGTTATCTGGCACAACAATATATCATGACTGGTGCCTAAAATGTCTGATTTTGCAGCAGCTATTTTAGAAAGTTGCAATCAAACTTTTGAGGCTTTATTTTTTCTTTAACGTAGCTAAAACAAATAAGTTTATAAAAATAGCTGCAAGTGTTTCATGTAACCTTTTCAAAAAGGCACCAGATTTCTGCAGCATTAAATGTTTTAAAGAGGCAATAACAAATATGTTTAAATGCTATATTCAAGTATAATACATATTAAACAAGAACACCCCCAACAGCACATAATACGGTTGTCAGTAGGCAGAATCTAGGGTTTAACATCTCTGTTACTTGGATGTGAAGGTAAAGTTGCTGAAGTTATTTCACTCATAGTTGTGGAATTTAGAAAATTTGAGTTATTGACTAAATCATTCACCAGCACAACTGTGAAAATAATTTCATTTCACACAAGTATGCTATGCAGTTGTTGTTGGTGTATGTTGGTGTGTGATAAGTGGGTCTGCATGCATTTCCCTTTTTCCCGTACCAGTACAAAGCTGTGAGTACTCTGAAAACACAGCTAACAGTTTGTGCCTCTGTTTTCTCCCTCCCACATTTCTGCAAGGTTGTGTGGTAGAATGTAACCACTGTGAAATAGTTGACAAATTTATTTTTAATACTTTGATCAACACCGTTGCCCTGTAACTGGACAGCTCCTTTCACTCTGAACACACTCAGCTGTACAGAGCAGGAACTTGGAGGGTGTCGTGGCCAAGCTGGAACGCTGTGTTTACAACCAGCACTAATTTAAAACACTTTTAATCTGGACTACTTTCAAATACGAGTCGTTTACGCTGCTCTATGTTTAGCCTTTGCCACTGTGTACTCGTGCAGACATGTAGTAAAGCTTAAAGTGTCTCTTTAATTTTACCTAAATAATATTAGTGGACACTGTGAAAAAAGAAAATCTGAACATTTGAGCCCTTGTTGTTGCTGTGGTCACTGAACTTTCATTCACCTAGCATGTATGAATACTGGATATGAGAACCCTCGGTGCTTACCTGTCCACTGTTACAGTTTTGTCCGCATCTCTTGTCACCTTTGTGGGCGGTGGGTTTTGGGTCAGTCCTGCTGAACAACATTATACAGAAAATGTCTTCATAAAAACATGGAAGCAAGCATTCAGTTTTCCTAAAATTCATCCTGGAAACTTGCTACAAGAATCTAACTATGACTTAAAAATGCCAGTTCACCTGTTTCCACATGTCCCAACTGCTGATGGTCTCTCTTTAACCTGGGCGGAGATGCCCTAAGTGTGGTGGTCATCTGCTAGAAGAGAAAAAAAAACAACCACATGATCAAACCTGAAGACCTTCAAATGACTTCAGTTTGGAGAATTAGGGTTTATTCTGACAGGACTGATGAGGCATCTAGAACAGGTAAGATATTAATTATTTCTAACTTTAGCACAAAAGCCTATGTCATGATGGCTGATTTCTTTTCTTTATTACAAGCTAAATACCCAGAAAGTAAAATGCAATCAAACTGTTCCCAGTGCTACCTCTCTCTTGTACTCGGGCAGTGTTGTTCTCTCCTCCCCGTTAATCCTTCGTCCTCTGTAAGGTTCTGGAAACACCTGGGTGGAGGTGCCGTAAAGGGCCCTGTCAGGACTGCACCCTCTTTGCTCCAGGGGTCCACTCTTCAAGCCATAGCCTCGGCATTCAAGTGATTCAGTTTCTGGGCTATAAGCACGACTTTCAGGTAGTCTGCATCCGGGACTAAGACCTCGGTTCTCTGTGGGTCTAGTTGTAAATTTGTGTTTGTCAAGAGGTCGGCTCCCTGTCTCGGAGTAGGGCGATTCCCAGCGGCTGCTCCTATGTCTGTCTGAAGAGAACCGCTGACAGTTAACGCTTTTATCCTGAATATTTGGAGAGGGCTTGCAGTCTTGAGCTTTTGAAATCTCGGACTCAGAATCAGACGACAGAGGGCTGCTAGGATCATACAGCTGAGTCCTACAGGTAAAGGAAGAACTCTGGTAATTACAATATTACAGATAACTTGTAGCAAAATTATTCCAGTTAGCACTAAAAGTTCAAATATTCTTTAAAAGACCTAGCACAGTCTAAACTGTAGTAGCAAAGGATAAAATGGTTACAATGCTGTGCACATCTTGTGAAATATGTACTTTTCAAGCAGTCAGCGAGGCACTTTCCTCTGTCCTGCCACAAGGGCAACAAAAAACAAGCAATATTTCAAAATCTAATCTAAGATTGTGGGACAGGACTGAGAAAAGAACTGTCCATCTCACCTCTCTGCACTGCTTGTGCTTTCTCCCTGAGGGTTACCATTGTTTTTGTTGATTGCCTGGAATGAAGACTTCCATTTATCAGTAGAGGGCTCCTCTATATTGTACAAAAGAAAAATTAACATTTTAGACAGAATTATTTAAATCTTTGGTTCTCCCTAATTTTCTATTATCGCTCTAGTGACAACACCCAGTTTAATACTTTTTCATGTGGAGAATTGCTGCAAACCAATGTAAACGTATATTTTTCCTAATATACCCATTTGTAACGTAACCTACCTGTATGTAATGAAATGTAAATATATTCTTCCTGTAGAATACCACCTGTTTAATAGTGTGCATTCAACCATACTCAGTCCTCCTATAGTCCACCCTTTTTCAGTTCTAGGGTTTTACAAATCAGGGCAAAAAAATGAGCTGGTTTTTAAAAGGTTCTAAAATTATCTGAATTTAATCTTAAGTGGACAAAAAACACAACAGATATCACCATGTCATAATTTATTTAAGGAGAAATACTGCTGCTTGCCGCTTCCACAGGAGTGAAAGCAGCAGCCAGGTGCTGCTGATCAGATGAACTTTGATTAACTGATCATCATCATCAGTGTGATCACCTCTATAAAAGCAAGACATTTGTCAGTTTGCTGCTCTGGAGCATACAGGTGTGTGTTAACACAACGCCAAGGAGTAAAGACATCAGCAATGACCTTAAAGAAGCAGCTGTTTCTGTTCATCAATCTGGAAAGAGTTAAAGGCCAAACTATTTAGAGTCCATTATGGTGCAGTGGGGGAAAAAAAACATATTCATAGGAGTGAAGCTTTAAAGACAGCTGCTAATCTTTCAGGAGTGGACGTCTAGCAAATTCACCCCAAGGTCAGACTATCTAATGCTAAAAATAAATTTGCATAAAACCCAAAAGGTCCATTTTAGACTCTACAAGCCTTGGTTAGCAGGTTAAAGAGTAAAGTGTATGTTGGGGCAATAGTAAAACACTGGCTTATAGGAGAAAGTTTCTTCTTTCTAAAAAGAACATGCAGTTGAAACCAGAAGTTTCAACACTATATAAAAAGACACAGATGCATTTTTTTCACACTGTCTGACGTGAAATCAGAATAAACTTTTCCCGTTTTTAGTCAATTAGGATTTTATTTCTATTTGCTAAACGCCAGAACAACGAGAGAGAGAATGTTTTTAAGGAAGGCCATTTTTATTACTTTCTTCAAAGTCAAAAGTTTAAATACACCAAGATTACTATGCCTTTAAACAATTTGGGACATTTGATGTTATTGATAACATCTGAGTTAATTAGAGACACACCTGTGGATGTAACTTAAGGCACACCTGAAACACACTGATTCCTTGTGTAACATCATGGGAAAGTCGAAAGAAATCAGCCAAGATATCAGGAGGAGAATTGTGGACTTGCACAAGTCTGGTTCATCCTTGGGTGCAATTTCCAGATGCCTGAA
>JAOXNZ010000092.1:22832319-22845609 GCA_028566095.1 Kryptolebias brasiliensis | reverse complement strand
ACAAATAATAATAATAATAATAATAGCCAAGTCAACACTTTAAGCCTTGTTCTGTGTTTCTGCTCCCAAATCATTCTTGAACTTTTTTTGTTTTGTGGCAATCTGCAATGGTGGGTGACATTGTTTTTGTCCATGTCTGTCTGTTAACAAAAAATCTCATGAACCACTGGATAGATTTTAATAATAATTAGACGTACATCTACAACTGACAGTCATTCACAATACATGCAGATTCCTAATACATTGCATGACACCTCACGATATCACATGACAACTAAAAAAAAAAAGAAAAGCTATAACGCCATCATTTCTCAACATGAGCTGATCTTACTTTGAAACTTTGACATGAAAGGTGGCAGGCAATATGCATTCCTTCAATGAATGCTAGGCTTTTAAGAATGGTAAATGGACTACTTATAAAGCACCTTTCTAGCCAATCAGGCTACTCAAAGCGCTTTACAACACAATGCCCTCATTTACCCATCCACACAACACTGAATCTCTACAAAGCTAATCTGAATAAGTCAAATGCAATAGATTTGCCTTAATCACTTCAAAAGGTGGACACAAATCAGCAGGTATGGAGCTACACAGCTTCATAAACAACCTGTGATGAACTGTGCAGCATTGTATAACTCAGCTTTCTACCCATCACAATTTAGCCATTTAGAAATGTATTTTAATCTTTACTGTTGCCCACTTTTTAAACTTCAACACTTCAACTTCATGAACAGAAAGTTCTGCAGGCTGGTACATTCTGTCAAATGCCAGGAACCATTCTTATATTTTTCACCTCACCCATCAGTGGTCATAATGTTACGGCCAGTCAAAACATTTGACTTAATCATTTTAAATAACCTTTAAGGACACAAAAAAGGGAGTTTTAAAACAGTAAAAAATAAAGCCCAAACATTCCTAGAAGAAATGCATATCGCCTTTCATGCCATTGTTTTAGACTGAGATCTGCTTATAAGAACGGAAGAGCAAGAGCTGTTTTGGTCAAACTTTAAAAATGATTTTGTGCAGAGTCTAATGTGATATTGTAGGACCTTGCAAGATCTACTTGCACTCGAGATACAGGTAGAGGATGGCTGACAGCTACCACCACATCAAATTTTAGCCCAATATCTGTAAAAACTGACTGAGTTTTGGCAGTTAATAAGAAAGTTAATGAGTGTAGACGCACATCCAGTGATACCTCCACTAAAATCTGTCCACTGGTTCATGAGATATTTTGCTAAGTCCAAAGACAAAAGCACACAGGCTAAAACATTTTGGCAGTCAGCCATAAGGAGTTCCTTACAAATAAATTTAGGCCTTTGGGGTCAAATTCATGAGAGGTTGCCAAAAGCAGAGCCATGATATACTTCCTACCATTAACTGTGGAGTCTTGGTTAACTCCTGCTAAACAAGTTGTAAATATGTAACAGGGGTGCTGCAGAAAAAAGTTAAAAAAAAGAGTGAGCAAGGTACATAGTTTCATCTCTGAGTGTGGCACTGAACTCTCACTTCCTGTTGCTAGTGGGTTTTTTCAGTCATGCGTCACGTTACTTTATCAGTAGCTATAATTGTGCTGAATCCAGACATATCACAGTGCTGTTTCTCAAAAAACTAAAGGTCCTCCGAGGTAATCACAAATCTACTCTCCCCTGCGACTCACTCAGACTTCAGGCGCATGTTTCCTTTACTGAATGCAATCAAACGGTCATTTTTTAGTTAATGTGGCACATTATGTACTAATTGGATTCCCACTTGTCTCAGCTTATCCTGCTGACTAGAACAAGTCCAGGACCTGCAACAGTTCAGTTATAATATCTTGGGTTTTTCCACATCACTATTCTCTGAAGCAAAGAACATGCTGCGGCTCAATAAACTTCGTGCTGAAAACAAAGTCAGGGTCGAAACTGTATTTTACAACACATTTGTTATCACTGGCTGCCAAAAAGGTACGTTATGGTTGCCCATGTTTGTGCGCATTCATTTGTCTGTCGTGTTACCAAAAAATCTCACAAACCAGGGGATGAATTTTAATGCAACTCTCAGAATTCAGCGACAAATGATTAACTTTTGGAGTCAACCCAAATGAGGGCGGTCATCACAGCTAAGTGACGACACAAAAACGGCTCCATCTCAGTCAATTTCACAGATGCTGAGCCAAAACTTGGTGAGGTTGTAGCTGAGAGTCATCCCCAACTTATACTCTGAAATCTAACATGAGATCTGTTTGTAAAATCTTCCAGTTAACTATTTGAGTCAACTCTGACCAGAGGTTCATGAGGTATTTTTCTAGAACACAAATTTTAATGAAACTTTCAGAAAGTAGTCATTGGATGTACGTCTACAACTGGTTAATTTTTGGACTCAAAGCAATCCAAGATGGCCACCACTGATCTTGGAGAACACAAAACTAACTACAACTCAGACTATTTCACAGACTTTTGTTACTTTTACTCAGTGCTCTGCTTCATTTCATTATTTCATTGTAACAACTCAGTTTTAGCTTCTTCAGCAAATTTCAGCAGTTATTCATCACTCGCACTGCATTTTTGCCAAAAAACAATGCAATTTATCTTTTTGTAAAGAACATCTCTTCAGACAAGAGCTGAGCATGCATGTATAACCCTCCAGCACATGAATAATGTAAGCCATAAACCACGTAAAAAAATAAACATTTGACTTCGCAAACTTTAATCCTTCTCCTTTTGGAGTATCAAGGACGACGCATGCTGACTCACAGCCACAATCCTGAATAGACCAGAGTCATCATAAATGCTCACACGGGCTTTTCCAGCTATGACAGAACGAGACATCTTATGTGTTCAAGACCTAAACTGAACCACCTGAGGACACAGGAAATTGGATTAGTTAGGTGTAGCAGGCGGAGCTGAATGTGTGGAAATGGATTTTCTGTGTAATCTGGATGCAGCACTTCAGTTCAGGTACCGGTAATCCACATTTAAACTAGAAAAACTGCATTTTCTGTGAAGAGACAGTGTGAATGCCAGGCACCGAATTACTGATGACAATTCTTGGGGAAACTGACACAAAGCTGTTAAAGCTAAAAGTAGCAGAACACTAGCTAAGAGATAAAAATGCCAAAACACAAGCAAAATGATAACAGAAACAAAAAACACTTAAAGTAGCAAAATGCTAGAGAAAAAAAAGCCAAAAGCAGCAAAGCACAAAAAGCTGAATGTAGCAAAAAGCTTGCTAAAAACTAATAGTAGCAAAAAGCTAGATAAATGCTAGAAGTAGCAGAGCAGTAGCTAAAAGTTAAAAGTAGCAAAGGCCTGTCTTCTAGTAGCATAAGACAGAAGAATTAAAGAGATCTCAGTACATTTTTTATGGGGGAAATATTTGTAAAGTAAAATATTTTGAAAAGCATACAAGTTACAAAAACCAAAAGTTATAGCACCCACATCCTGAACGAGCTGACGGTTTTGATATATGAGCAGATAAAATGGAACAAAGCATGCAGAAGTAGTCAAGAGGCAAAGCTAGTTTTAAAAAAAAAAAGGATTTATTGAGCAGCATTGCAAGTTTATTAACTTTTTTAGTGACGAAAGTGAAGCTTCACATAATTAGATCCTTCCTCTGGACTCCTCACAGGTGGCTCTGTGGTGCTCAGAGGCTTCTCTGGTTGAACCGTGGAGGAACGTACTGCTGACACCCATCTGACATGTTCAGGCAGAAACCCGGGCCCTGCCACCTCTGCACTGTTTGAACTTGGACCTAAACTAGGTCTACATCATTGGATGCACATCTAAATCACCAAGTTCTGAACTCAACCCAATTCAGGCTGGTTGCCACAGTCAACTGACCTTTAAAAAAACAACTCTGTCAATTTCAGATATTAGGCTAAAAGTCAGTGTGGTAGTAGCTGAGAGTCCTTCACAACATACACTCTGAGCAAGAGGTGCAGAACTTTGTTTGCATAGTTTGACCAAAACGACGACTACTCTTCCATTTCTCAGTTTAAATGTGGCACAAAGGGCGGCGGGCGATATGAACTCCCTCAAGGGCTTAGATTTTCCTCTCAATTTTGAGCGTCAGTGGATTCTGTAGCTCTATATTAGTTATATTTGCGAGGGGAGGTGGTAAAATGACTCTCAGAGCCCTAAAATAAACCGAGGCCCCAGCAGCCGCTGCGGGTCAAGTTCAGCCAGATAACTCTAAGATGGCTCCTGCCCTGTTCTGAGTTCATGTTGGCTAAGTTACCTTCAACTCCTGTCTGATTGTGAGACAGGACTTAAGGACATTTGGACACATTTGTGTGCTCATAGGACGTTATTTCAGCGCGTGAGGAAACCAAACTTTTCACGGGCGGCTGATGAAACACTTGACCTTTTTGGTCACGCGAGGAGTTTCTTTATTTGTTTATTTTTCTTCTTCTTCTTTTGTCTGAGTCAGGTGACCTGTTGAGACATGTGTTTTCAGCATGTCTTCTAGACTTAAGTACTCACCCCGGTGTTTGGAAACAATTAAATGATATGTTTAAAGTTGCATACTTCACACCAGTATTTTAAACATGTGGAAGAAGATATACTCACTGTCCGTGCGGCTTCTATCTCAGTGCAGTTCCTGCTCCTTCTTCAGCCCAGATGCCACTTTCCACCGCTCCTCAGGTGCGTCTTTAACCTAATTTCTGTGCTCCGTGGTTAAAAAAACCCACCAGCTATGGCGCTAATCGGTGAAGCAAAGCCCCGGAGAACCTCAGCTCGTTGGCCGGTTACCTTCATACCTGTGCCCGCCTCACGCAGCGGACCGTCCTGGGGCCGTCTGTCCGCTAAACACGCGCAGGTGGACCCAGTTCCGAACTATGTATTTCTAAGAAGAGACCGATCCAACATGGAGCCACGCAGACCGCTGCTGAGGGTGTTTTGGGCGCTCCTGATTGGCCGATGACGGAGCGGCTATTTTCCAGAGCAGCTAGCTTATCTGATGTTGCGTTCAGGGCACGCCGGGAAAAGTGGGACAATCGGTTTCATCTGACGAGTTCTAATCGAAAGCTGTAATAATCACGTAGGCCTATGCACTGTTTCGGTGGCGACAAAGTCCAGCATTTTTCGTGAAGAACTTATTGTATATATTTATCTGTACAACGCTAATCCAAATGGAAACAAGATGTAAAAATACGTCCAGAATTCGCAGCCGTAAAGTAGCATTCTTCATGTTGTATTCTTCAAACAGAAAAGTGATATAAAATTTATTGAATAAGGGGTTAAATTTTTAAATGGTTGATTTACATGCGAATGGGTGATCTGATTTATTGTAGTTTTCAGCTTGATGCCAAAAGCCGCTTTTAGTATTACTGAAACTAGCAAAAAAACGGTTTGTGAAGGAGGAACTAGTTCTGAATTATTTTCAGTAGGAAGTTAATCTGTTTAACTTTCTGTTATTTTAGTTAGTGAAAAAAATAAGATGCTAAACAGACCGAAGAATTGAGGGGACTGAGTTCACTCAACAAAAAAATAATAACTAGCAAGGTGTCCGTCTTTTCAGCTGGTAGTGAACGCAGCATCAGCTGCTTCCTCTCTGAAAGGACTTCTGCTGAAATATTTTCAACTGATCGATACATTTATTGACTTATCATGATGTTTTGTCCTTTTCTGAGTGAAGCTGAGATCAAACATAACTTCCAGCTCTGTCTGGATGGGTCCTGATGCGCTGGGCGGAGGAAGTGTCTTCTGGTTTCAACCGGTATAGGGCTGCTGGCTGCTGCCTCTCTCTCTCTCTCTCTGTGAGGTCAGACAACAGAGAGGGGAGGAAGAAAGAAAGAAAGAAAATTAGCCATTGAAGTCAGTTTTGTGATGTAAGATCTGGCTTCACAGGGGCTGATTTTGTGTGTCTTTCACAGAGGCTCACATCACCCAGGTTAACACACTGTTTTCTGTTTCTCCAACAGGGCTTCATGTTTGCTCAGAGTCCAGTGTCACATTCCACAAAGAAATGTATCTTCGGGTGAATTATAAACCGACCTTTGACTTTCAGCTTGTATTAAAACATCTCACATATCAAATTTTTGCACAGTATCTGTAGATTTACCTAAATTATAACCATTCTTTGTTTTTTCTAAGACCAGTTTGCTGTGGTGGCCATCTTGATTTGGGTTGGCTCCAAAAGTCATTCAGCTGTAGATGTGCATCCATTGATTATTTCCTGAAAGTATCATTAACATTTGCCCAGTGGTTGATGAAATATTTTGGTAACGAACAGACACAAACATGGACAAAACCAATTATTGCTCGCCTTTCACTGGTGGGGTATCCCCCCACCAATGCACCACAAGAGTAACCTTGTGGTGCATTATAAACTGACCTTTGACATTCCTCTCACATGCCATATTTAATAATCTCATATATCCCAAACCTGTTATAATAGGTTTTATGTCATTTCCATTTGGGTATTGATGCTCAGATTGAGTTTTACACGCGACGATGGGCTTCTGCTAACCATTCATCTTTTTTTTTTTTAACTGGGTCAAACATGTGGTTGGTGAGGTAGAAAAGCTGTAATATATTTGTTTTGTTATCACTCATGTGGCATATAGGGTTTCTTCTCTGGCTTTGCCTCTGGGGGGTCCAGGCTCTGAGAAGCCCTCTCTGTATTCATGGCAACCAGTTTACTGTGGTGGGAATTGGCCCTGGAGGTAGAAATCATCCACCATGGACCTCCTCCCTCTTTACTTTAATGCTGCACTCAGACACAGCTTGGGTTTTGACTGAACATCAGATATATACATGAGAGGTCCCTGTGCGGAAATGATAAACAGTCATTCGCCCCTCCCCACAAAACCACAAACCAACAACTCCAAACAAACAGTAGGGTTTTTATTGCAGCTCCTTTAATTTCCTGTGTGCATAGTAACACAGTAACACTGTAATTTCCTTTATGCACAGTAAACAAAGCTCTCATCATGTATGAAGTGGGAAATTCAAGGTTAAGTGTTAGATATGTACAGAAAAAAGTCAGGGGTTGTTACTGGATCCTTTTGGGTGCATTAAAACAAGAAAACAGGGTACAATGAAAAGTATTTAAGAACACTAACGTGTTGCTGTTGATGGTAACCAACTCCCCCGGGTGCTGAGGTTTCAGTTGACACCATGTGTGAATTTGCATGCGCATTTTAGACAGAAACAAAGAAGCACAGTGAAACCACAGACTGTTCCCATTCTTTTAAAACTATCAGGGTTTCTCTGGTGTGCATTCTCTGTTTGTCGTGCTGTGACTTGTTGGAAATATTTCTGAAGGAGGAATTTTCACAGACACATACTTGTTTCTGGAAAGCATGCTTAATATATTTTGCAATGCTTTCCAGGAACACGGACACATCTTTTAACCCCTTTAAAAGAGAAAAACGAAACATACATACTATATCAAATCAAACTTCTAAATTTTGGTCCACAGCCTGTAACTACAATAATTAAACCTAGCATTTCTTTACAAAAAATGCATCATGCCAGAGTTTTAGACTAAGATCTATGTTGAAGTTGTAGCTGTTTTGATCAAAACTTGAAAAATAAACTTATGTGCAACCTTATGTCACATTGAGAGGTCTCAAAATTGATTGAATAAAAGTAATTTTGTGTTGGACAAGGTTGCTTAGCTGTGGCAGCCGTCTTGAATTGGATTAACTCCAACAGTTAATCAGATGTAGATGTACATCCAGCGATTGCTTTCTGAAAGTTTTATTAATATTCATCCAATGGTTCATGAGAGATTTTGACACACACACACTGCAGGCGGGTGATAACCAGTAGATATATTTAAACGGTGATTGCATCTCAGTATCAGTATTTTCAACCACATCTGATCTCAACCTTCTGAATTCTGACCCCTGAATGAGGGATTTGTGTTCAGTAGTCATTCATTACAAAGCATTAACATCAACCTAAATATCACTGTACAGCTGAGGCAGCCAAGCCTTTTCCAAACCTTTTATTTAGCTCCACCTGCTGTTGCACACAGACATCCATGACCGGCCATGTTTGGGACACGATAATGCGTTAGTTAAAACACTTTATTAGTGTAATGTTGCAAAACCATAGAACTTATTCTGTTAAAAAGGATCTAAATGTTATAATGTATAAATTGGACACATCTTATAACAGCTATTCTGTGACAGCAAATCAAGTGATCCTTAGTTGGTTTGAGATCTTACTGAATTTGTAAGTGCAAGACAAATGTTCATTAAAGATACTGAATCAAATAAAACCCTAGGATTCCTTGAAGGAATGCATATCACCTGCCACCTTTCATGCCAAAGTTTTAGACTAAGGTCTTCTTAAGTTGAAAAATGGAGTTGTCGCTGTTTTGGTAAAACCTTGAGATAACGTTAGGTTCAGTCTCATGTAATATCACAAAATATCTCAGCTCAGAGAATGTGTTGTGAATGAGTCTCAGCTACTGCCACATCTAATTTCAGCTCAGTGTTTGTAAAATTGATTGAAAGAAAGCCATTTTGTGTTGGCCAAGATTGATTAGCTGTGGCAGCCATCTTGAATTAGATTGACTCTGTAAGAAAATCAGTTGTATATGTATATCTTATGATTCATTTCTGAAAGTTTCATTAAAATTTGCGCAGTAATTCATAAGATATTTTGCTAACAGACAGAGTCAATCTTGAGAAGCAGTTAGAGTTTTTGTTGTGAATTACCCTCAGTTACAAATTTTAGCAAAATACTTGCAAAATTGACTTAAATATAGCTTTATTTGTTGTTTCCAAGGTCAGTTGGCTGTGGCGGCCATCTTGAATCGGCTTGGCTCTGAAAATTAATCAGAGGTAGATGTACAACCAATGATTTTTTCCTGAAAGTTTCTTTAAATTCTCTCCAGTGATTTATGATATTTTGCTAACAGACCAGCAGACACAAACACGGGTAAAAACATTACCGCTCGCCTCTCTCCTTTTCGTAACAGGCGATAATTAACTAATTTATGTTTAATTTATTTCCTTTAGTGTACATTCATTACAGTGAGCCCAGAAAGTTATGATTTAAATACAACTGTGATGCTAACATAAAAAATACGTAAAATAATTTACAACCTAGAGAAATTTAAAAAGACATTTCTTAACATATTTATTCACGTTTTTTTTATTAATTGGTGGAACTTTATTTTAACATCGGCACCGCTGCCTTGTATTTTCCGCTTTGCTTTTTCTCCTTCTGAAAATACTTTAGTTTGACCTCTTTGAGTGCCCGTAGTTTTCCCGACATCCGGTCACGTGATCAGAAGAATTTATATATAGGGGTGTCGCACTCATTTGTTTCTTTGACTAAAGAGAGAAGGCTGAACATGGCGTCGACGAGTCGGTGCGTAGCCACTTTAGCTAACTATAAAATCTCTTCGTTCTTCATTAATGGGTTATAGAATGACAATGTTGTGTACTAAAATATTTATTATCCTTCACCTCGTGAGACAAAAGCGACGGCTGCCGGTGAAGCACCTCGCTCTGTGTACCGTTAAATGTCCGGTGCTTGGTGACAGCTAGTTAGCTCGGTGGTTAACGTCGGAGCTGCTACTAGAAGTCGCTGTTTGTGTTGCTTTGTGCGTCACAGCGTGGATTTGTGTTGTTTTGTCGCTATTTAGGCAATTTGCGTGAAATAATAGTAAAATAAAAGTTGGACTTGTGCATTAACTTGCAATCCGACTGGCACCAGCCATTTCATTTTCTGAGCGGCTCTGGGTCAGTCTGAACATTTGTAAATATTTGGATATTTACAGCTTTGTTTGTTCAGTTTTAGTTTTTTGAAAGTTCGTAGACTGTGGTTAAGAGACTGGGTTTAGTTGGATAACCAACTTTCTTTGTCTTTCCGTGCGGGAACCTGTGATTAAAATGTCCTTCGAGGTTATGTCTTTGTGTTCTTATGGATACCTCCTGTTTTCTACTTGTTTTGTGACATGAACAGAGATTTGACTTCCGGTCTGGTCTGCATTTTGATACTGTATATTTACATCTTGATATCTACATGTTGACACTTCCTGAGCCAGGTTCTACCAAAAAAAGGAGGATTGACTCACTTTTACTTACTTTAGGTTTTGCCTGTTTTATTTTTTTCTTACCTTTGTCTCATTAAATGATCTTACTTTTTGCTTTGCAGCGGAGAAGCATTGGCCCTGCCCAAGGTTCAGTGTCCCAACCACCCTGATGCCATTCTGGTGGAGGACTACAGAGCAGGGGACATGATTTGTCCTGAATGCGGCCTTGTCGTGGGTGAGACAAGAACTTATTCACATTTATAAATGGTTGCGTCTCCTCTTTCAGTGAACACATTTTTCTTTAGTTCCCTGTATGTGTGGTGTTGACTTCACCCAGCTGAGCTCTGTGATGGTGTCACGGACAGGTCACACATCACACCGCAGTTTGAGAACTGAAAGACTGTTATGTTACACTCATAAAAAGATGTGGCTTGTTTCCATGGTTACAGCACACAACAGCTTTACAATTTTCCACTAAGTTGAATTCATAATAGTAAATATGCTACTTTCATTTATAAAACAAACCTTTTAAAGTGATAGTTTGTTTGATTTTATTTTGTAGGAAGCTTTTTACTTTAAATAAATGAGCTAAATGTTTAGAAAAGAGGTCCCCAAATGGCAGACCACAGTCCAAATCCAGACTCAAATGTAGTCCTATTTGAACCCAGATTGGTTGTTAATTTGACTTGCGCACTTTTTTTTCACTTTTTTTCCCATCGCAACACAAAGAGGGGACTTGGAAATACCCTCTGTCCATCTGTCTGTCCATTACTGTGTGAGGTGGATAACTTCAAAAATAAGAAACCTACCGACTTCCATTTTGGTGTGTGGATGCAGCTAGGCATAAGTAAGGTTACCATCAAAAAACCAAGATGGCCACCGTCTAATGATTGGGGTGACCAAAGATTAATCTATGGTGGCCACCCTCTGGCTCCACCATTGCGACTGGTGGCAGATAAATTTGCTCCCTCTGATCACCAGGATATGTCCCTCTGCGCTGCCTCATATAGCGAATTACCACTTCAATAAGGTAAATATATTCTCCCTCCAAATCTATATCAGCCAAGATGTAATGTAAAACTTCATCCCTTGTGGAAAACTTTCTCTAAACTTAGTTTCAGTAGATTTGAAACATGCAAACATATCCGTACAGCGAAACACCAGCAAGTGCTGTGGCAGTGCGCAGCCTGTTTGAGAGTCTCATGTTTTTAATTCTTGAAATCAAACTATATTAACACTGAAGAACATGTATTTTTATCCCCTGTTTGATTCCAGTCAAGAAAAACACTCATCTGGAAAACTAAAAACATTTACTATTCAAGACCCTCAGTGACGAGGGACATTGACATACCACTTGTATAGACATTACAGTAGCCTTCATTTCCTGCGTAAGAGCCTGAAAAAACACCTGAGTGAAGAAAATCAGCTCGGCTGTTGCTAAAAGAAAAGAGCCGCGAAGAAACTAGAGGTTTTTTGGTGCATTCCATTAACATCAGTACTCGTAACTGGGAAGTTGGAGTGACGTAATTTCCCACTTCACCACGTTCCAGTTGTCCTGCTCGGTGAGAGTCGGACACAAAATGGACACCTGCAGCAAAGCCGCAGGTGTCTCGCAGTTTGAGTATGAAATTTTACTAAATAGATACACGCTCCACTCGCGGACATGTTTAATACTTGCTACATACACGTTAAAAAGTACTAGTTGTACGAGTGATTAAATGTGAAAAACAACTTAAAGAACAAATATTAACAGTAAAAGTAACAGAGTTTACCTACTAAAGTTGCGAGTAGCAGCCATCTTAATATTCTAACTGGGGGTAGTCAGAGTTGCTCCCACTTTCCGAGTGGGATGTCCCACTTGAGGGGGTGTCCCTGTTGAAATTTACAACTAGCAACTCAGAAATTCCCATTTCCTAGTACTACTGTAACGAACCATTAATCCAGACCGGATGGACTCTTGTATGTTCATTCTTTCTGTGGAGAGTTTAAATTCTGTTTGTCTCAAATGTTCAGAGACAGCGTTGATAAATAAATTTGCAAAGTAAAGCGTTACTGCAAAATTCAAACCAGCTAAAATCTGAACTGAGAGCACCCACACTCAGTCTGACAGATAATCAAAGTCCTGATTGTCACTGACTGTCCATCAACTTACCTGGAAAAACCCTTTATTAAAAGTATTTCTCTGTCTTTTATGTCAACATAAAAACCCTTTAAGGGTCTTAAAGAGTGCATGACGTAAAATTATTTGATTCCTGTTTTTTACGTTTTAGTAAAATAAAGTTAGAATTTAAAAGTAAAATGAAGAGTATTGGAGTTTTTGAAAGGTATGTTAAAATATAGTGTTTGCTTTGTCAAAAACAAGTTTTGTTTCCTCTTTTTTCTCATTTCACATGCAAATAATAAATACAAAGCCTCTGCAGGTATAGATTAGTTTTATCCATCTTCTTCCGCTTATCTGGGGTCGGGTCGCGTGGGCAGCAGCCTAAGCAGGGAGACCCAGACTTCCCTTTCCCCAGCCACTTGGGCCAGCTCCTCCGGAGGCATTCCCAGGCCAGCCGAGAAACATAGTCCCTCTGGTGTGTCCTGGGTCTTCCTTTGGGCCTCCTCCTGGTGGGATGTGCCCGGAACACCTCACCAGGGAGGTGTCCAGGAGGCATCCTAACCAGATGCCCGAGCCGCCTCAACTGGCTCCTCTCGACGTGGAGAAGCAGCGGCTCTACTCTGAGTTCCTCCCGGATGACTGAGCTTCTCACCCTATCTCTAAGGGAGAGCCCAGACACCCTGCGGAGAAAACTCATTTTGGCCGCTTGTATCTGTGATCTCGTTCTTTCGGTCATGACCCAAAGCTCATGACAATAGATGAGAGTGGGAACGTAGATCGATTGGTAAATTGAGAGCTTCACCTTTTGACTCAGCTCTCTCTTCTCCACGACAGACCGTTACAGCGCCCTCTTCACTGCAGACGCTGCACCAATCTGCCTATTGATCTCCCGCTCCATTTTTCCCTTATTCGTGAACAAAATCTCAAGATACTTTGGACAGGACATCTTCCCTGACCTGAAGAAGGCACTCTACCCTTCTCCGGCTCAAGACCATGGCCTCGGATTTGGAGGCACTGATCCACATTCCAGCTGCTTCACACTTGGCTGCGAACCACTCCAGCGAAAGCTGTACATCACGGCCTGATGAAGCCAATAAGACCACATCATCTGCAAAAAGCAGAGATGCAATTCTAAGGCCACCAAAACGGATCCCCTCAACGCCTTGGCTGCGCCTAGAAATTCTGTCCATAAATGTTATGAACAGAAT
>JAOXNZ010000092.1:22809133-22819291 GCA_028566095.1 Kryptolebias brasiliensis | reverse complement strand
ACCAAAAACATGCATGTTAGGTTCATTGGTAACTCTTAAAATTGTCCCTAGGTGAGAGTGAGAGTGTGAATGGTTGTCTCGTTTGTCTCTATGTGTCCCTGCGACCTGTCCAGCGTGTCCCCCGCCTCTCGCACAGTGACTGCTGGAGATAGGCACCAGCTCCCCGCGACCCGGAAAGGAGAAGCGGTTAAAGAAAATGGATGGATGGTTTCTTACATGATTCGATTGTTTTGCACTTCATTAATAATTTTATCTCCAAAAACAGAGTTGGGACTGGTACTTCCTGCCTCTTAGTGCCACAGTAAAGAAATACTGAAATAGGGTTTGTGTTTCAAGAACGACTGGTTGGAATATTATTGTTGTACAGATTCACTACTTAAACAGCTGTAAAGCATTTCTTAAGGATTAGTTTTATTTTCAGAGCAGTATTTGTGTTTGTGAGGCAGTGAAAGACTTGAAGCCTTTTGAGATTTAAGATTGAAAGATTTTTATCTTTTTTTCAATAAATAGCTGAAAATATTGGGATGAATTCTCAGCCCACGTGGCCTAGTTATAAGTCAGAATGTGTAAAAGACAAAAAGAAAAGTCTCTATAACAAATGTTTAATTTGTGAATTCATGATAGGCAACAAACAGTGACTGTAAAAATGTTTTTTTATACAAAATCGCCCTGAAGGGGAACAGCTGGGATTTGGGTCATTTATGTACCATCCACACAGTTTCTGTCTGCTCTGAAAGCATGCACAAGCAAAAATAACACTTTGTACAATCTATTTTCATAATTAAGAAATGTAGATAGTTAAAACCTTTGATAAAATGAGTGCTTTCAGCTTACCTGTGTACATACAGTATGTATAGATTATACCCCTCTGTAGTGATTTGTGTCATCAGGTCTGAAACATGTAGTCAGATCAAACATGCAAACTGACAGGAGGTCAGCGGGACAACGAGGGGAGCACTTTAATGACATTTAAAACTGAGGAGTCCGCCCCTCCCCCCTCCCTCTTGATTAAAACAGCAGCTCCTCACTGGTTTGAAGAGCTTCTGATCCGTCTGCTTCAACAAGGGCACAATTCTTTTGGTTTTCATAGCTTTAACTGTTCTGCGCACTTAAATCTTGAGTCCACTGAGGTATTGAAATATATATATATAAAAAAATAAGGTCCACCACAACCGGCTGTTTATCAAATATTTGAGAAACCATACTGTCACACCGCACAGGACTTGAGGAGTAGTTCAGCTCTTTTGAAGCGTGGTTCTATGGAAAAGTGAACAATTAAAACCTTATTTGGTGCAGAAGGCTCTTTGAACGGTTTATTTCTGAGCAGGTTCATGAGCTAACGGCTAATCTGAGCAAGACCAGGACCAGAGCCGACCCAAAACAGCTCCTGTCTCAAACATCTTCTAGTGCTTCGTGCAGATGCCATTTTATAAACCCTTACAGGCCGTCAGTTTAGTAAAACGCAGTTATTTGTGCTTACAATGAAGGAACCATCTTTCATGCCAGAGTTAGAAACTACGACCATTTTATGTTGACAAATGACAGCGTTATAGCTGAGTTGGTCAAACATCAAAAATGACGTTCAGAGTTTGTGTTATGAATGACTCTCAGCTACTACCACAACAAATTTTAGCTCAACATCTGTTAAATAGACAAAGTTGGAGCCATTTTTGAATTTCATTAAAATCCATTTTGTGGTTCAGGAGATATTTTGCAAACAGACAGAACCAAAGACATCACTGTCTTTTCCTTTCAGTGGCAAGTGATCACATACTTCCATGTAAGTAACAGTGTAATGAAAGTGACAGCAGTGTGAGGGGTGTAAAATAGTCCTGCTGTCGTTTTAACACAGCTTCACTCACACTAGCTGTTGTTCAAAGAGCTATCTGCAACAAGGAAGATATTAACTGTAGCCACAGAAGCCCACCTTAACAGATTTGTTCTGCTATAAGAACCGAGCTCAAGTGAAGACGTGTGAGCCACTAGAGGGCGCCAGAACAGAATCCATTTTGCTTCATTTCATGTGTTACAGGTGGCATGTAACCCTGGCTGAACTGAGCTCTACATGTGGAAGCCAGGAGG
Source organism: Kryptolebias brasiliensis (assembly GCA_028566095.1). Classification (NCBI taxonomy): domain Eukaryota; kingdom Metazoa; phylum Chordata; class Actinopteri; order Cyprinodontiformes; family Rivulidae; genus Kryptolebias; species Kryptolebias brasiliensis. The sequence continues at coordinate 22,817,209 of JAOXNZ010000092.1, read as the reverse complement.
AGGAGGATGAGGATGAAACGATCAGGCTCACTTGGATTTTTCAAGTCAGGAAGCAGCAGTAGTAGTCAATGTGTTTGTTGGAGGTGAGTGTTCAGTGACAACATACTTTCAGACACCATCTCTGCAGAGCTACGCTGAGGGCTTTACAAAAAAAAAACACAAAATATGCAACCAAATATAATCTGTACAGGTAAAAAAAAGGACTGTAGACGAACACTGAATACCATGATTGTTATGTTGTGGTTTTCTCAGAGTTCATATGTGATAAAATCTTCTCAGTGGTCGGTCAACACACAACAACAACGACGATGATGATGATGATCTGTGAAGGACATCCATCTTCAGTCCAACTGAAGTCCATTTGATTTCTTTTAAAACTTTTCTTCATGTGGATAAAAAAAAACAAAAAATAGAATGGTGGCTCCTGATGAGGCTTCGTCTGGATTTTCTTCTCAATGGCACAGAGTTTCTGATCCACGTTCACTGCTGCTCCTCAACATTTCAGGGCAGGAGGACAGATTAAAACAAAAAGAAGTCAGCTGTGCTTTTTAAGTTCACAGTGTCTGTCGGTCTGCGGTTCAGATGAAGCTAACACCAGTCAGCAATGTAATCAAAGTCAGAAAACAGGTCCTGCTCGCCTGAGCTGAGCACTCGTGGTTCTCTCGGGGGGGTTAAAATTGGAGCCTCTGAGGTGAACTCCTCATCAAAGTTGCTGACGTCGTTGGCTCCCTGGATGGTCGGAACAAACGGCGGCTTCACCTTCTTGGACAGCAGCCCGTCCCAGTCCATGTTCTGCCAGCAGACAGTAACGTTAGCTTTTATTTTATCGTAACTAGGAATGCTCATTTTGCTCGTGTCTTACCCTGAAAAAAAGATGTTTCTTTACTTCCTCTGCATCCCTCTCTCCGGCTCCGAGACGTCGTTCTGGGCTCCTCCTCAACAGCTGAGCAGAAGAAAAACAGAATGTAGGGAAATATAACAGCAGTTCAGCCACAGGAAGGGTAATCTGTGGCTCTGGATGCTTTGTTGACTCAGGGGCTACAGTCTCAGGTCTGATCATCATTCATCTACATAAACAAGAGTTTGTGTTCCAGTTGATTTTATTCAACCGCAAAAGAGTACTTTTTAAAAGCTAAGGTCACATACAAGATGTTTAAAACTTGAGGTACACTGTAGTTTGGGTTTGTGTTTTGTATTAATTTGACAAACATCACTTTGGTAAAACAGGAAAAAGAAACTAATGTAAATCTTTGGTTTGTTCCGTGATGGTTAAGTACAAATACACGTGGAATTACACAACTAGTTCGCATTAGACCAGCAAGCTGTGTGTTTGAACAGTTTTTGAAAATCATATATATTACTTTTATGCGCACAGCTTGCAAGGCTGCATTCTGCCATGCACATGATTTTTTTTTTTTTTTTTTTTAAAACTTTATTTATCAATTTTCACAGCATATTCTTTACAGCATTTAAGTTTTATACAGTGCTGCCCATTTTAACATATAAATGCACATGATTTGTTGTCCACCTCCAGCCAATCTGCTCATTTTGTACCCACCTTGGTAGCCGTCCCAACATTTAGGATTTAATCTGCTGGAGTACACTTCATAAATGAAGGTCGGCAGATCTGGACCAGTTTTTTAATAATTATTCATCATCAGCGTGGGTTTTCGACATGGACATTTGCCTCAGATGTTTACTGTCAGAGAGCTCCTGTGCAGGAGTCAAAAACAGCTCTAGCGCTCTTGAGCTGAGTTGGAGACGCCTGACGACGACTTTGTACCCATTTTGAGAGACAAGCTGTTGCACACATTTTTATGAACACGTTCAAAACTCGAGGGACAGGGCTGCGTGCCTCTACGACTCACGCAAGGAGGCTGAGAACCCCACAAAAGTCATGAGACATTCAGGAGACTCCCCTCATGAATGCTGTTCGCCAACTTGTCACAGCCCAGTGAGGTAGCATCTTAAAGCGCGAGGTCCCTGCGTCTCGCTCTGAGTCCTTATGAGGTTGAGTTTAGGGGGGGAGGTTTGGTGCGAGACGCACTGTGTCACTGACCCACAGTCAAAACTCAGTTTCTAATGCCCTGACTGAGAATAACATCTCCACGACCTACTGTGTGTGTTAATGTTACACTAAATGTACGTAGCTGTAAGCAACACAATGTTTTGGCAGAACAAACAGTGTTGATGAGCTCTATACACAACTGAATCTCTTGTGTAGATTTGGTTGTTTTGTGTTTTATATGAAGAGATTTTTAAAATAAATTTTACTGCATGTTGGTAAATTATTTCTAACACAAAAGAAAGAGTTTTAAAACTACTTGAACAATCAATGAAGGACTCTTTCTGGGTACGCACCCTCCTCATGATGGAGATGGCCTCAGTCGAAAGGAATCGTGGGTAGCGAACTTCATCGTTCACGATGCTGTCAAACACCTCCTCCTCATCATCACCAGGGAAGGGTGACTGAAAATAAACAAAGATGAAGAAATAAATGTTACTTTATGAGTCTTCGAGGCAAGACATTAAAATATTCACTCGCTCACCTCTCCGACCAGCATCTCAAAAATGAGGACCCCCAGCCCCCACCAGTCCACAGCACGCGTGTATGATGTTTCTGTTAAAACCTCTGGAGCCAAAAACTCTGGCGTCCCACAGAAGGTGCTAGTCCGGTCCCTGTAACCCATCCCTGAGAGCAACACAGAGGAAATTCAACAAAACGAGCTATAACCTTTGCTTTTACAGCCAAGGAAGAAAAACACAGAAATATTTTGTTTATCTTCTTTACAAGCCACTGAACTTCAGATCAAAGGTTTTAGTTTGATGCTGCACTTCCTTTTACCTTCTTTGCAAAGCCCAAAGTCAGCAATCTTCACATAGCCCTCTGTGTCCAGGAGCAGGTTATCCAGCTTCAGATCTCTGAAGATTTACAGAGTTTCTCTCAATTCTGACATATTAAAACTGAAGGAATTTGATTCTGAGCGATAAATTCTCTTAAATTTACCTGTACACAATCTTGTGGTCATGTAAAAACTGTAATCCCAACACAACACACGCTGCATAAAACCTGCAAAGACACAAAACAACTGGCAGGTTAGAAAACACAGGTTTCACCTCCAGCTCCAGTGACCATGTGACCCTCATCAGTGTTAGCTTTAGACTCTGAAGTCATTCTTGGACTGAAAATCAATCCACTGATCCAGACTCCATGGTCCTATGGATTCATTCTACTGAATTATTCTGTTACTTTATGTTATTATTACTGATGTAAACAGAACTACACCTGTAAATATGGGTACAATTGCAGTGTTATTATCAACACAGCCTGTGTGGTTTATTGATGTAACCTAACCCAAGATCATCGCAACAACATTATACATATATTTAAGTAAAAGATTCTGGATCAGAAAATAATATTAGCAGATATTTATACTGTATGATAGGAGTATTAGAGCCACGCAGAAAAAAACAGAAGAAAAAAGAGATTTTTTTTTTTTTTTTTTAAAGTTTCATGGATAAAACGTAAACATCGACATTAAAGTGTAAATATTATCAATCAAACCACCATTTTATTGACAGAAAGTTGAAAAAAAGTCATCTTTCATGGCGTCTTGTGGAGGAAGTGAACCACACTGTGCTCCTGAACCTGACAGCATTTGTTTCATTTGTCATTATTGTCTCAGTTGGTTATGGGGGCACTTTTACTGGGTTAACTACAAAATAACACAATATTTTTAGCTAAAGCAGTCTGAGGCTTATGAAGCTGAACTCACCTAACTTGTTTTAGTCCTTCACAATAAGAGTCTCAAACACATACACTGAGTGCATAACCTCAAAAAAACTCTCTGAACATCTGAAGTTCATGAAAAGTTATCATTATTGTTCTTCAGCAAAACAGATGCTGCAGTCTGGACCACCAAAGGTTTATTTACAAGTCAATACCAAATAATAATATATATGTAATAAACCAAATCTCAGACTGGTTCAACTAAAACATTATTATTTTATTTGTTGTAGTTATTACGTTCTTTTGTAGTTAACCCAGTAAAAGTGCACCCATAACCCTTGGATACACTATTAATAAAAACCATTACAGTCCGGTTCAGGAGCACAGCAGGGTTCACTTCCTCTTGCTTTTTTCCCTCAACATTGCAACTTTTTTCTGTCAATAAAATTGACACTTTAATCTCAAACTAAAAAAAATTATCTTCAATTTTTACTTCTTTTGCCCTAATAGTCGGTTGTAAAACAGATATCTGGATTGAAGATCTCTGTTTTAGAGGCATCAGTTCCATCCAAGTCAAGTTAAAATGATCTTAAAATAATCCCTTTGATTCTTAGAGTTAAACTGATGAAGAGCAGTGATGAGGAAGGAACTCAGAAGCCATTAAAAACATTCATGAGTTCACAGCTTATTCCAACATGGATCATCAGGAGCACTCACACAGCCCGGGGCTCAGAGAAAACGTCGGCGTGGATGTGCATCATCAGGTCGCCTCCCGCGGCGTACTCCATGACGAAACAGACGTGTTCCGCCGTCTGGAAGCACGCGAAGAGGTTGACCAGGAAAGGGTGGCGGACGCTGTTGACCGTCTCAAAAATCCTCTTCTCACACATCAGGCTGACAGACAGGAGGACACAGTAAAGACCGTTAGAATCTGGTAAAGATGTTAACGATACGGTCCCTCTGCCTGGGCACACAGAATAATTCTGCTTTCAGGCAGAATGAGATGTTCCTGGATCAGAGGCCCAACATCAGACACACCGCTGTGTACTGAAGAGTCTTCATGAGCAGCTCTTTACGACACACAACCTGAAACAGCAGCTATTAGGATCCTGACTGATCCAATCAGGGAACAACTCAGGTAAAAAAAAAATATATATATATATATATATAAAAAGTTTTTCCTTTTAAAAAGGAATCGTTTTATCTCTCAGACTCCCACAGCCAACCAACTCTACAAAAACACAAAAATGACCATAACTCAATCAATTTTACAGATACTGAGCAAATATTTGGTGTGGTAGTAGCTGAGACTGATTCCCAACACATATTCTGAGTGATAACTGATCGCATAAGACCTTTGTTAAAATTTTGCCATTAACTATTTGGAGTCAATTCTGTCTATTAGCAAAATATCTCATGAACCACTGGATGAAATTTAATAAAACTTTTAGGAAATAATCAGTGGATATATAACTGATGAACTTTTGGCATCAACCCATTTCAAGAACTGACCTTAGAAAACACAAACGTGGCTCTAGCTCGGTCAGTTCAACAAATATTGAGCAAAAATCTTATGTGGTAGTAACAGTCCCTCCCAACACACTCTGAGCGTGACGTCTTGCCATATCAAGAGATTTTGCAACATGTTATTTTCAAGATTTCACCAAACAGCTCTAACTTTGTCATTTCTCACCATAAGATGATCTTAGTTTAAAAATCTGGCATGAAAGGCAGCGGGTGATCAACTCACCACTCTAATCAGATTTCCCTTCCTCACTTCTCAAGAAAATAAAAATATAAACAGAGTGGTGAGTTGAAAACACATTAAAATATGAGATGTAAACTGCTGCACTGAGATCTATCCACCTGTGATCAGATCACTGAGGTTTCAGGTTGATATCATGTGTAGACAGGCTCACAGACCTCTGCTGTCTGCAAACTGCTCACAATAAGAAAATAAAGGGGCAAATTGTCCTGCATGCAGCAGACAGTGTAAAAAACAATCTTTATATTTACATTTCAAGCTGCAGTCCAGCTGCATTTGTCAGTGAGACTGATCACTCCGAGCGGAGCTGTAAATACGCACCTGTCGACCTCATCTCGAGCCACTATATCACCTTTCTTCAAAGCTTTGATGGCAAACATCTCCCCTGTGGTTTTATATTCTGATAGCAACACCTGAAGAGGGATGCAGAGGACATTCAATGAAATAAAAATAACTGCTCGCTGTAACCCTACGAAAGACAAATAAACCAAACGTACCTTTCCAAAGTGACCTCGTCCAAGAACTGCCACACATCTGAAGTCTCGGAGACCGAAGTGGAACTGCTCTTCTTCCCTGGAAAGAGAGCCGTGGTTTCAATTCAATCCAATGCAGACAAACTAAAGCCAGGGAGCAGTGTTTACACTAATAACACTCTTTAACCTGCATGTCACAGCACGAGAATCAACAGAGGTGGAAAATAAACTTCCACATAGGTGGCAGCTCGCCAGCGTTACTCAAAGTTTGCACAGTGTTACTGCTGAAAGTTTTTAAACATGACACCACTCAAGTTTTTCCTCTTAAAGCTGAACTGAAATCAAATCTCAAAAAATTGACATGAATGTTATTTAGTCAAACACATCCACACAACATTGCAGGGACCCGTTTTTTGACCTAAAACTTAAACAGTTCTTAGCGGTTAAGGCAATAATTTCCAAGTGGGTGATTTGTGGGGCGGAGTTCCTTCCTGGTTCACGACGAGCACTGTAATGATCAAGTTGGGAACGTGGAAAGGTAAGAATCAATTAGCCCCAGATCATTGTCCAGACATCAGTACACAAAACTGCAAATCAACATAAAGATGGCAGGAGAGAGCTAATGCTGCTAACTCGAAGCTAACCGGATGCTAACTGGATGCTAACTTGTAAACAACGAGTAAACTAATCAACAGCAGTTTCAGACCACAACATTAGTTTAATCACACATGAATTGTTAATATTTTCTCCTCACTAACTGCTCTGCTCTGAATCACAAACTGATCTCAGGCTGTCGGCCTGTAAGCAGCTCAGACCTTTTAATGACAGCGCGCGTTCACGTCATGTTTGAAGTAAAACTTCCTGTTTCTCGTCTCCTTCTCTGTGGAGATGTCCTCCTCTCCATTTGCCTTTCTTTTAAAATTAAAAATAGTTGGTAAAAGGTCCTGTTTTTATGGCGTGAAGCCAGTCCACGGCAGTAACGAGGGTCGGACCAGTTCTTCTCTTTAAAGTGATCCGAACCCGAGTTCTGATAGTAATTCCCAAATTGGAGTTTAGGGATTAATAATCTGAGGAAGATTTTTGTCTTTCTGGAAGCCAAAAAATGAAACTGCAGTGGTATTTTCTGGCCGGTTCGAACAATTAATTCCAACGAACTGAACTACATTATACTGGTATTCATCCACTCACTGATGAACTGCTGAATGCTGTGAACCTCAGCAAGTCTGAGGACGTCACACAAACACTTCAAAACACGTATCAGTTCAGCTTTAATATAAAAAGTCAAAACAGCAGCATTTCCTTGTCTCGTCTTTCAAAGTTAGGTGACGTTTATCAGAAAGTTAAAAAGCCAGAAGCATGATGAGCACGTGGCTCTTCTACCTTATCTCTGTATCTTTCAGGATGGAGATGAGCTCTGGGTCTGGGTGACGAAACTCCGGCACCAGCATCCCGTCCATGTCTGGCTCCATGACCGCGCTGTTTCTCTTCAGGAAGTCGTACGCACTGAGTGCATCCTGCACAGAGAAAAATAAAAAATGGGATGATTAAAAAAAAAAAAAATTTGGAGAGACTTTTTGATGTGGGGTTCTGTGAGAAAATTAAGGGCAACTAATATTTTACCTGTTGTAGACAGCTTTTTAAACGCCCTCAGCTTAAAGGAATAGAGTTTAATTCTGACAGGACTGGCAAGCTAATAACTAATCTGAATGCAGCCGAAATCAAAGTGGATTGCTGTTGTCCTAAAACAGCTTCCACCTCTTTTCTGTGATTATTTGCAAGTGCAAAAAAGTGGCACTAGCAGCAAGCTGTGGCACTTCCAGTGCAGTCTGCTCAGACTGTACTGACAAGCTAATAACGGCTTGTTTGAGCAAACCAGTTCTCTGCAAATTTTGTCAATTTTTTATTTCAGAGCAGTTCATAGCAGTTATTTTAGCAGAAATATGATATTGACCATAGTTGATGGCTGGAACATACACTCACCGGCCACTTTATTAGGTACACCTGTCCAACTGCTCATTAACGCAAATCGAATCGAATCAGCCAATCACATGGCAGCAACTCAATGCATTTAGGCATGTAGACATGGCCAAGATGATCTGCTGCAGTTC
>JAOXNZ010000092.1:22679807-22695754 GCA_028566095.1 Kryptolebias brasiliensis | reverse complement strand
CAGGAGCTAACTGATGCTCTAATCCAGGTCTGGGAAGAGATCCCTCAGGAGAACATCTGCCGTCTCATCAGGAGCATAAATAAATAAAATGACTTGAAGTGAGAAGGTGCGTACTGTGTAATCAGAAAAACACAAGTGTGTGGATGTTAGTGATCCTTCTGTTTGGTGGTGTTTCTCGGGAGCGTGGGTCAGGCTGCCTTTTGGTTGGAGGTGTGGACTCAGACCAGACACTGAAATAAGTAGCAGCAGAATCAAAACTCCAAACAGGTTTCTGTGAACGTCCAACTGAAGGTCAGAGGTCATTAAAATCTTTTGCCCCACAAACATTTACAAAATCAAAGCTCCTGTTCCAGTCTGGGTATTTACTCTACATAAAGACTGTACAGTGTGACTAAACTGTAAGGCTCCAGTGTGACGGATCATTTTACCTTCCCACTGTGAAACAACTCTCATTAAGCTTCCTCACATTTTATCACCTTGTCATCAACCAAGGAGAGGAGAACTTCCTGTTTATCTCTCACCATCTGGGCCCCACGCAAGAAAACGCATACAGCCTTCAACACAACTCAGACATTTTATTTATCATTCACTGGTTAGCTGCTGTGTGGTGATTTAACTGGTTGTCTTTGGTGTAAGTTTGCAACGCGACTCAGCTCATCAGGAGGAGCTGTGATAAACAGAAATGTTGTGATAAAGTTAACGTTGCTGAGGTGAAATGACAGCTGACTATTGGAGAACACTGGAAATGAAGACGGAGACAAAATTCTAATTTGCTTTTGTTAAATAAATAAATAAATAGGCTTCAGAAAGTATTCACACACCCCTTCACTTTTTTGTGATCTTGTTTTGTTGCAGCCTGATAATCACCCTAAAAACAATCATTTCAATTATTTTTCTTTCTCTCAGTAATCTACAGTCAGTACCCCATAATGACAATTGTATACATGTTGAAATTCAGCTCAGGTGCCTCCCATTTCCCTTGATGGCTGCTGACATGTTTCTACACCTTGATTAGAGTGATGACCTAAAGATTCAAAAAGATTCTCTGGTCGGCTATAATCAAGATCAAAATGTTTAGTGTCGATTCTAAACGTTGTGTCTGAAGGAAGCCAGGTGCCGCTCAACAGCTGCCCAACTCCATCCCAGCAGTGAAGCATGGTGGTGGCAGCATCGGGATGTGGGGCTGTTTGTCAGTTGCAGGGACTGGGAGACTGGTGAGGGTTGACGAAGAAAAGCACAAAATGATCATGGATGAAAAGCTGTTCCACAGAGCTCAAGACCACTGGACCTGAGGTTCACCTTCCAACATGACAAAGACCCAAAACACACAGAGAAGACACACAGGAGGGGCTGAGGGACAACTCTGAATGCCCTAAAGTGGACCAACAAGATACCTGAGCTGAACACTATTAAACATCTCTGGAGAGACCTAAGACATTGAGGGGATTTTTACAGGACAGAAGAAAATCCCCCGATTCCAGAGGAGCAAAGCTTGTTGCATCAAACCTAAAAGGACTCAAAGCTTTAATTGCAGCTAAAGGTGCTTCAGCTCAGTCTGAATACTTACGTGATATTTCAGATTTTTTTATTTAATGCACTTAATTGTATAAAATTCTGTTTTCACTTTGTCATTATGAGGTACTGGGTAGAGACTGAGAGAATAATGAGTAATGAAGTAATCAGGCTGCAAAATAACCTCATTGAAATAAGTGAATATGGTCTGAATGTAAATAAACAGAAAGTTGACATCTTTTAAAACAAAATCTCAACAAATATAACTCACACAGACAAATACATTTAGGAGACAAACAAAAAAAGATCAAATTAATTATTCTAGTAATAAAATCTGTGTAGGAGTACTTCCTGGATTCAGTAGTCCAGTTGAAGAGCTCTTTGGATTAGGATACGCTCAAACTTAAATTCAGGACACTCCAAGGTGCTCTCTGCTTAAGCTAGTTAAAATGCCTTCTTTCTTTAGTCTTCTGAACCAAAAATCCAACCGCGTTTCGCTCACACTCCTTCCTCAGGGAATCGGACAGATTTCGGTTCATATCAAGTCCTTTCAGAAGAGACAGTCCACCAACAGGAGTCCTCGCTCCTAGAATAAATCTCCCATCAGCACCTCTGAGACCACTCTGGTCTGCAGCAGTGGTCGGAAACATCAACACCAAAACAATGATCAGCAACAAAGTTTCTAAAAATCTTTTACAAAACAGCCTTTTAGAAATGAACTTTAAAAAGAGACTTTAAGTCTTCATTTAGATCTAAAGATTTTGTGGCTTGTAGTTTATAAATCCGAAACATCTCCTTTTTAAGCCTATCTCCTTTTCTAATAAAAGAAGGATATGATCAATAGCAAAGGCGTGTAAAGAAGATGGATCAACATGGGAGAACTAACATTACAGATTGCATCATTCATGTTCTGCTAACCTATCATGTAAACGTCTTTTGGTTCTGTTTAAATGGCAGTTTGGGCTTTCTAGCCTGTAGATTACAAGACAAAACACGATGGAGTTTTACTGGTCCGGAAGACGGTGCCAGAAATAATAATGGCTTTTTAAGCAGTTTAAGGAGAGAGTGTCTTGGAGTCTCTTAAATTCAAGTTTAAAATAAATTCCATTTAAAAATGCCTTACAAATTTGCAAAATACATCAAAAATCCTGTTTTTGTCTTTGATAAATGAAGGAAGTCCTTTAATCAGTTTGTTCTCGTGCATTTTTGACCATTTTATTATCATAACCTTACAAGTACAGTCTATTTGAAATTTCTATTTTTTCAGAATCATTACAAAAGTAAGGCCTGCCTTTGTTTCATTCCTTAGTTGTCTTGAATAAAGATCGTTCCTTACATTTTTAATAACTTTGACATTTGCTGTGTTTTTTTTGTTACTCCTTTCAGCTGAAGCTGAAGATGAAGATGATCTGTGCACAAGTTTTCCTCCTGTGAGTTTTTTTTTTTGTCAGACACTGGAGCCGGATGAAGAGTACGAGTCCAAGCTGCTCTTCATCCCCCCAGGAAACAGAATATAAGCCACTTGAGGCTGGAAGGAGGTGGAGGACCAGGCGCTGCAGCCACACGGAACCACATATCCTGGTCCGGAGGGAGGAGGCTGGGGGCCCCCCATCCCAGCTGCCTGGTACCCGAAGGTGTGAGCGCTGTAGGGCTGGACAGCTCCCGTGCTGAACTGCGGCTCCAGGAAAAACGAGGAGGAGGAGGCGGGAGAGAGGAGAGGTCTGCCTTTATCTCCTGCTGGGAGGAAGAAAGGGTCCAGGGAAAAGCCCTTCAGGGGCTCCGACGACAGTGGGAAAACCAAACGGTCCCTCTTCAGGGGACCTGTTTTGGGTTTGCGCCGGGGTCGGTACTTGTAGTCCGGGTGCTCCTTCATGTGCTGAGCCCGCAGCCTCTTGGCCTCGTCAATGTAGGGTCGTTTCTCCGAATCAGAGAGCACCTTCCACTCCGCGCCCAGCCTCTTACTGATCTCTGAGTTGTGCATCTTGGGATTCTCCCGGGACATCTTCCGCCTTTGACCCCTGGACCAAACCATGAAAGCGTTCATGGGTCTCTTGATGTGATCCAAAGGTTTTGCCATTTCAAAGACCAGCAGTTTAATTTAAAACCAGCCACTCAGAGCGACTTACTCCCTCAGAAAGGTCAGACTCCTTTTGTGCGTAACAAACTGGCAAAGTCTTCAACAAAGAAGAAAAGAGAGAACATGAGTCCAAAGTGACAGAAGCACGTGCAGCATGGAGCTGAAAACCACATAAAGTCTGGGTGGATGGATGAACGAGAGCAGAGCTTGTTCTGGATGACATCAAACATGTCCCCCACTCCTCAACACACTGACATGCAGGGCCACACCAATGAGAATGAGAGAGCCCACTGTAATCCCTTTAAAAAAAGAGAGTGTGACTGCTGGCCCTCTGCTCTTCTCTCTCTCTCTCTCTCTCCAAAGGGTTTTAATTTCTGCACATCTCCACTGAGACAAGAGCACAGCTATGGGCAGGAGGGAAGCAGCCAAAAAATCCACAAAACTCACCAAAAAAAGAGGTTTAAAGTGGAAATTATTCATGTTTCTATTATTCATCTGCATAAATAGTTACTTTCATAAACATCAATAGTGACAGTAAACTTCTCAGGGGAGTGAGGGAGAGGAAGAGTCCCGGACTGGACTACACTGGGAGCAGAACAGCTGGCTTTTTTCTCTCATCTTTACAAAGTCTCTTCAGCTCCACAGAGTTCCTGACATTCAGACAGACTCTGTAACTGTGCCTGCACCCAATAAATCACTAAAATCACAAAATGCTTTTCAACCTGTTGCTCTAACTGCACTTTAACATTAAAACAGAGGTCTTGGGAGGAGCTCAGAGTACATTAAACCCACTACAGTTTGTTTCGACAGCAGGTAGGGGTGTTGATAACACTTGTTAACACTTTACTTAATCTGGTTTTGCGCCATCCTGATTGGGCAAAAAATCGTGTTCACTTGCTTTTTATTGACTCCTCCTCAGCATTTATGGTAAATGGCTTGCACTTGTATAGCGCTTTATCTAGTCCAAGGACCGCAAAGCACTTTACACTACAATCAGTCATTCACCCACTCACACACTGATGTTTAACTGTAAACAACCTTACATTTTAGCTGATCGTCTCCTGAACAGCTACAACACTGACCAGGATTTACAACCTCAACTTTGAAAAGGTTGGGATGATTTGATAATCTCAGAAACCCATATTTTATTCCCAGTGGAACACAGTAAACATATAAAATGTTTAAACAAAGAAACTACCAATTTTAGGAACAAATAAGGTGATTTTGAATTTGATGGCAGCAACCTATCTCGTAAAGTTGTTCCAGGTCCATGTTTCTCTGTGAAGCCTCCTCTCTTCTTTTAATGACAGTCTGTAAACATCCAGGAACTGAGGAGAGCAGCTGGAGGTTTTGGAGGGAATGTCCCATTCTGGTCTGATGGAGAATTCTAGCTGCTCAACAATCCTGAGTCTTCTTTGACAAATTTTCTTTTTTCATGATGCATTATTGTTGAGAGGTCTGGACAGCAGGCAGGTTTAACATTGTCTTGCTGAAATATTCAAGCCCTTCCCTGAAAAAGACGTCTTCTGGATGGGAGCACATGTTCTAAAACCTGTATATACTGTTCAGCATTGATGATAGCCTTTCCAGATGTGTAAGCTGCTCATGACAAAGGCACTAATGTACCCCCATACCATCAGAGAGGCAGACTTTTGAGCTGTGTGATGATAACAGGTTGATTTGTTGATAATTTTGATTAATCTGACCACAAAACAGTTTTCCACTTTGCCTCAGTTCATTTTAAATCAGTTTTGGTCCAGAGAAGACAACAGTGTTTCTGGATGGTGTTCACATATTGTCAGGTTTGAGAGAAAGGAACCCAAAACGCAGACTTGTGTTTGAAAAAACTAAAGAAAGATTTATTTAAAGAAACAAAAACCAAAGGGCTGACGTGGAAGCAAATCTAAAAAAGGCAAAACTTACAAAAATCCAAATCACGGGAAACACGAGGGGCGCAACACGAGGAAAACCGGATAGTGCATAACAGCAAAAACAAACCAGTGAGTGAGTGAAGAACATGAGCAGGTTTTAAAGGGCAGATGATGATTTGGGAAGTGGACACAAGTGAGTAATTGCTAACTTGGGGCAGGCAAACTAGTAAAGGGCTGAGGACAGGTGAATAATGACAGGTACACAAAGAGTACAGGGGGCAGATTACACAACAGGGGAAGGACAAAACAGATTGCAAGAACCAAAATAGTACTATACAGACACGAGAAAATAAAACCCAACACACAAGAACTTAATATTAAACTAAACACAGGATTACCCAGAAATAAAACAGAACTGCAGAAACATGAAACAATAAACCTAAATACAAAAAGAAACTCAAAGAAAACCCAAATCCTGACACATATGACTTCCTCTTGACATGATAGGGTTTTTCCTGAGTCCATGCAGTGATGTTCAGAACAGAACCAGACCTGTTTTTAATGCAGAGCTGCCTGAAAGCCTGAACATCACAAACATCCAATATTGACTTTCAGTCTTGTTATTTGACCTCAGAGATTTCTGCAGATTCCTGAAATCTTTTGATAATATTATGAGCTGTAGATGATGGGATATTTAAAGTATTTCTAGTTGAGGAACATTATTCTGAAATTGTTCCACTGTTCTTAAACAGATTTTTTGTAGACTGCTGAACTTCTACCCACCTTTACTTCTAAGAGATTCAGCCTCTAAAACGCTCTTTTTACGCCCAGTCCTCTTACTGACCTGTTGCCAACTAATCTAATTAGTTGATAAATGCTCCTCCAGCTGTTTCTTTTTGTATCATTTACTTTTATAGCCTTTTTTTTGCTTCTGATCCAACATTTTTTGAGATGCGTTGCTCTTCTATTTTGAATACAATATGGGTTTGTGAGATTTGCAAATTCATGCATTCTGTCAAAATTGGGGTTGTAGAGACAGAATGAATGAAAAGAAACAATCGTTCCTTTATTCCTGTCAGTATCGGCCTTATTAAATAATTGCCCCCCAGGAATAGTAAAGTTTCCCTTACCTTACCTTAAGTCTAAGTTTCCGTTCCCATCAATTTCAGCAATGTGTTTTTCAGCGCACAAACCTGTGGATGTAGTTGAAGTTTTGGTTTTGGCTGCAGAAATAAACCTCAGATATCAGGGCACCATTCGAGGAGGGGGGCCTTTATTTCATTAACCTCCCACTATCAAAGGCACCACAGGCCTCTTCAGAGGCAACATAAAGGGACATAAAAGATCCAGTTGTGCAGAAGACATCGGTGGTGGAGATGATAAGATGTTTTCAGTGAGCGGACAGTGTGGAGGGGATGGCGGCGGGGGTCTTTTTGCTGTTATCTGCTTTACTGTGGGTTCAGGCCTCCACACAGGAGGCACACACTGCCAGCAGAGACAGTCATCACTTCCACAGAAGGCCTGCAAAGCAGCGGACAATGTGGAGAATTAAAAATTTTTTTGTCCTCCACAAAGCTGTCACTTGTTTTAGTTGTGAAAACTGTATTAAGGTTTGTGTACTTGTCAGTGTTTGGAGAGTTTGTTTTTTTTTAAGAAAGGGCAGCGTTTTAACTCCGGAGAGATGAGCGGTAAAATGGGTAATAAGAAAAAACTGCCAGCAGCTCAGAATGGCCGTCGTAATCCGGTTATCCCCCCGGCTCTGAAGATGCTGCTCCTCTCTTTAGGAGTCTATCTTTTCTTCTTATGTCAAAACTGTCCTCCATGCACTCAGGTGGATTAAGGAGTCAGGCGGCACAAAGAAATTGACAGGTACTGAAAGAGCCGAGGGTGAAGAGAAATGAAAGGCGACTCCAGCCAGAGAGAGCTACAAAATAAGGGAGGCTCTAGCAAATGAATGCATGTGATGGCCGCCACAGCCAGCTGATATTTGGAAATACAAAAATGGCTATAACTCAGTCAATTTTACAGATACTGAACTAAAATTTAATGTGGTAGTAGCTGGGAGTCATCCTCAAAACTACTCTGAGCGTGAGATCTCACAATATAACAAGAAGTTGTGCATAACGTAATTTTTGAGGTTTGACCAAAATGAATTAAATCCTGTTATTTCTCAAAATAAGATGATTCTTATTCTTAAACTTTCGCATGAGAGGCAGCAGGTGATAAGCCTTTATCTAAGCTTGAGTTGACCTTGCTTATTTTCTTCATATAGCACCTTTTACTGGGATTGTGATTTACATACTATAAAGAACCTGAATTAAATTTAATAGTTCTTTTTAAGTTAACCCACACTGGGTCTTTGGTCCTTATGAAAACTGATGAACAAATTATGTGAAAAGTTCAGATGTGCTCACAGCTCAAATTCTGTCGCTTCAGCTCCGAGGAAAATACTTTAAAATCCAGAGATTCAAGCCTAACGAGAGTTTCTGACACTTCTCATTGGTCCATTAGGACACATTTCATGGGGAAAATCCCCCAGATATTTAATGCTCTGGGGAGGATTTCACTAAATCTTGTGCTTATTCTCATGACACTTAGGAAAAGTAAAGCAGATTTAATAGCTTTTCCCTTGACACTGATGGAGGAATATGCTTTGGCTTTGTGGCAAATAGCTTCAGTCAGGGGGTGAGGGTGGATGGCTGTTTAGGGAGGGGGGAAGTCTTCTTTGCTTACAGCACACTTTCATAAAACCCCATCTAAACTAAATTAATACACTTCCTCTAACATGTGAGGATAAACCTGAGGGCCACGTGGCTGTGTCGGCCCCTGTCAGGCTGCTCGTTATAAACTGAGTCAGCAGGCAGCGGGACACATTTGCAACCAGTTTGTCAGAGACTCAATGTCCTGCAGGAGATGAAGACCTGCTTGAAAAGTGAAAGCTGCCAGCCAAGCAGGCAGCTGCTTATTTAATTAAAGGCTGAGCAGTCCTTCAAAGAATGCATATCGCCCGCTGCCTTTCATGCCAGAGTTGCCGAGAAATGCCGGAGTTGGACAAACATTGTAAATGACTTTGTGCACAAATTCATGTGGGTTCTTGTGCAACGTGTAGCACTCAGAATGTGTGTTGTAGATGGAGCTCAGCTACTACCCTGCCAAATTTTAGCTCAGTGTCTGAAAAATTGGATGAGTTAGAGACATTTTTGTTTTGCCTAAGGTTGATTACATGTGTAAGATACAATATTTTGCTAACAGTCAACTTTCTATATATCAACTTTGTCTGCTTTTTTCCCCAGGTTGGCTGCAGAAAAGATAGACCTAAATTATATAGAAACACACCTCTCACAGGATGAGGTCACTACAGCTGGCGGAGCATGAGGCCATAAGAAGCTTACAGACAAAATAGAAATAATGTACCTTCTGGGGAGATGCTACACTCGCTCCAACAGAAGGAGTGTATTTACCAAGATATCTTTCAGAGTCTATTTAGCAGAACAGCAGATATCCAGGGAGGCAGCAGCGATGCAGTCACAATGGCAAGCTCAGATAAACTCCTACAGGGTGAAGGCAAAAAAAACATCAAGTGAGCAGATTTTATTAAGCTGTCTGATGCTCCTCCTGAGCCGCAGGATAAAGTACAAAATAATCATAGGCGTGTGGTTCTAGCTCAAAATGTGCTGCATGATGCTCATTTGAAAGAATCTTGACATTTAAAGATGGATTTCCTGTTACACAGATGATGTGTTGTTTAAAGAAAGAGGAAATGAAACAAACTTCAAAACCACAAAGCTGCTACATATCTAAAAAAAAAAAAAAAAGAAGTAACTCCTCTTTACTTCAAATTCAACTAGAGCTCAAACGGGAAATGACACTATTGGTACTGCAATATTTTATGTTTAAATGACATATTAGTATAAACATACCTGAACCATATACTGAAACGCTTAACTGCAGTTCTGTCAAAGTCCACGAGAGAACAGTATAAATAAGGACTAAAACAAACACATTTTTGTATTAATAAGTCATAGAGATCATTGTCTTTAACAACAAGATAATAACATGAAGAAACGTAACGCTTCAGTTGAAGACATTAACAAACAACACATGAACTATGAAAAATATGGGCTCGTCCGGGATTTGAACCCGGGACCTCTCGCACCCAAAGCGAGAATCATACCCCTAGACCAACGAGCCACATACGTAACGTTTCGCCGGTAGCATGTTTATAGTATGACTTGCAACGGGATTATGTGCTACGGTATTATGTCTTTGTGGAATCAAACCTAGCATATAACTTTTTGGTTTTACAGGACTGCACTACAAGGTTGACTATAAAGTATTTGAGAGCATAGGACAATACACTAAAAAATAAGGCAACAGAAAGTTATACAGTAACAATGAAAATCCTAAAGTCAGCTGTAAAGCAGTATGTTGTGTTTTCCTTTATAATTTCACTTTAATAAAACTTACTGAGATTAGCTATGTGATATCCTGTACTCTGATGTTAAATTATTTAATCTTCTGGATAATGTGCAATGTCGTCTTTTTTATTGAACATTATAAAGTTAAACGAATGTAGGCCCATTGTTTCTAACGGACCGGGTGTTGGTGTTTAATGATGACTAGCTTAAGCTTTCTCCGACTGGTTTGCGTCGCTTCCAAACCTACGGTCGGTTCAGTAAAAATCAAACAATAAAAGGGTATTTGCCTATATTTTGCAGCTAACAGGCTGAGAGTCTCTCTCCTGTCGCAGCACTGTGCGGTCTGAGCGCTAAAGGAAGCCGCTGCACCGGAATCTAAAGAATTTGAGGTGTCTGTCCGCCAAGTCTCCTTCTCTTCGGCAGCTCGTATTTCCTCCCGCTGTACCTCCGTCTTCACCGTCCTTTTCTGCGAAGAGACTGTAAGTTAACACTTCAGCACTTCATCACTTATTTATCACCGAGTGTCTCGTTGTTGAGTAAATCTTCGGTTCGTGTGGCCGTTAAACCCGCGGCGCTAACATTAGCTGTTTAACATCCTGCAGCCACGAGAAGCTACCGCGGCTAGTTTGTGTAGTTAACGCCAAGATAACCAGTTTATTTCACTGTTAGTGTGGGTTAATAGTCTGCCAAACACGACTTGACCGTCCTCTTTATACCACAAATTACAGATTAACTAGCTGTAGCTAATTACCCGGCTAATTTCAGCGCAAACATAGCTAGCTTAAAATGACGTGTTCTCTATACGAGCTAACGTCCAACCTAAACATGTCTGTATTTTGTTAATGTGCCGGAAAATAACATTATTTCGTCTGTTCAGACACAGAGAGAACCGTTTATATGCTGTTTCCGTTCATTAAAATTATGTGGGCGTGTGTTACTTTATGAAGATGCTATAAAATTCAGCTGGATATAAAGTAGTAAAACATATGAGCCAGAAAACAGAGAGGGACGGTATTATTAACATCAGAAGCACATCTGTCATCCTCAAATCATAACCCTGTACTGGGAGGCTGCTGTGAGGAAGAAAAGCAGTTTTCCTGTGGTGAACAGCACTCTCACAAGCCTTTCTGAGCACAAAGCCGACTTCCTGTCTCTCTCAGTCACCGAGGCCTTCATATGTGACTTCATAAAGGAAGTCAACCAGGCCAGGAATATTGTAAGATTGGTTTGCAGCCCTGCTTGGTTTTGCATCTCACTTTGTGATGCAGTTTGTGTTTTCTTTCAGGTTGATCAAGGAGGGCAAACATGTCTCAGGCTGACAAAATGAAGGTAAGAAAAACAAACTATATCTCTGATCTGATGTGATCAGGAATGCTGTCATACCAGATTCCTGTGTAAGCTTCTGTGGATATCTACTGTAAGTGCTGGTTGTGCTCATGTTGAGGGTTGTCAAGTGTTAATTTTTTAAAAAGTGTCAGTTTATGTCTTGCTTTAACGTCACCGTGTTTTAAATGATCTTTAAAGCTGGAACAGCTGTCAAAATAAGCGATTTTTCAATGTTTTTGATTAAAAAATGTTTGTATGTGTGTATCATTTGTCATATAGTATTCACTAAATATCCATCATTCACTACCAAAAGTCTACTGCATAAATTGTAAGAAATGGAGTGAATTCAGCTGAGTCATGTTTTGTTGCCAACAATTACGAGTCGTTTGTTTACATTCAAACATTGATGAGTTCACTTCAGACAGTCTCGGCTGGTGACAGATATTGAGTCGGGAAAATAATCCCTGGATGTAAACAGAGTCAGAGACAGCAGGTCGAACTGAAAATACCATGTGTATTCAAGAGCAATCGTCTCCTTTGTGATTTCAGAACTGGGCCTTGTAATTGGCTGTCATGTTTAAGGAATATTTTGGCCATTTTGAAGTAAGGCTTCTGTGGAAAAGTTATGAACAACTTATATATGAATGGGATGTCATTTCCGTTAATGAAGGATGATATCATTATTGGTGTCGTCACTGTATGTTGAGGAACTCTGAAAGCGGAAAACCTCTGCCTCGGCCATAGGGTCATTAAAAATTGTAGGAGCTGGATTGTGATCCCGATCACCACCAAAATTGAATTATTTGTTTTTTGTGACAACCTCAACATTTCCTAAAAAATTTCATCAAAATCTGTTCATTACTTTTTGAGTAATCATGTGCTCAGACAAACAAACAAAGAAACTCTACTGAAACATGTAACTCATTGGAAGACATAAACTCTATTTTTCCAAACGGAGGTTGTACAAAGAGCTATCTATATCAGATAATTGATCAATTATTCATAACCTTTCCACGGAACTCCTTTTCAGAATGGCCAAAATATCTCTTAACTTCTCTTAACCAGTTACGCTCTGGTTTAGACCTGTCTTGCAGCAAACATTATTCAAAGATAAATCTTGATTCTTAAAGAAGCTGAAGTCTTTTTAATTTGTTTCCTTTGACATTCCTGTTTTTCTCCTCTTCCCATTTTTCCACAGCAGGGACAGTTAACCAACCCTGAGACCCCAGGCTATGTTGGATTTGCCAACCTTCCAAATCAGGTTCATCGCAAGTCTGTTAAGAAAGGTTTTGAGTTCACCCTCATGGTGGTCGGTGAGTGTGTCATTACTTTCTTCAGGCCATTTTGTGTCCTGCTCTGGATTGCTTGCTGTTATTGGAAGCTGGTTTCATTTATTTCATGATCTTGTTGATGAGGTTCAAACTAGACATAAAGGGTAAACTCTGACTTCTGAATACAGATATTTTTCCTCATTGTTTGCATGAGTTGGGTGGGACTGTAGTTGTTTCTTCAAACCTTCAGAAGTCAAACCAGTATAGTTGCTCAGTCGGCGTTAGCAGCAGCTTTATCTGCTGATGTGTGGCTGTGTGAACCTCAGTGCTCGTTGATAAGGAGGGGGAAGGGTAGAAACTACACTGCTCATCCTTCTGCTTTAAAATAAACCAGAGAGGAATGTAGGCTGTGCGCCTCCAGGGACTGATTCATACAGAGGACAGTGAGGCCTCCTGGTTTTTCTGCTGCAAGAATACTCACTTAGTGCTTATTTAGGCTGTGACCCCGGGTCATAAGTAAATAAGGCTTTTCCTGTATTATTAGCGTGTAGCTTTTTCTGTGTGCGTAACAAAAGCAATCACCTCATGAAGACGATGCATTTTCCTCTGTAGTTCTTATTTCTACAGGCAGTTTGCACAATATTTATCTGATTTATTTATAATGTGTGTGTGTGTGTGTGTTTTGGCTATCTGCCACTTTTAAGTAAAGACTTTTGAAAGTTTTTGCTACGACCCTGGTGGGAACCACAATCCTAGCCCTCGAATTAAAAGTGAAATAGCCTAAAAAAAAAGAACTGACATGTTTTTCTAATCTCTTGTCTTTGACTTCATTTGTAAACACCATGAGGTAAAGGCAGGTGACAGGAGACAGAGACACGCTGACATGACAAACCAACCTCGTCGACTGAGCTGTGAATTTCTAGCACTAAAACTGCGGTCCAACTAATCTGTTCTCACATTGTAATACACACAAAAAACAGATAAATGAGCAAAATCAGATGAATAAGATGTGTTTGATGTGAGGCCTTGTGTGGTGCTGGTTGTCATTTCATTTTGGTTCATTTCACCATCAGCTACTGTATGTCCTGACCCTTCTTTTTAATTAACAGCCAGTAGTTTAGAGCACTATGGACTGAAACTATTCTAATGATTGTTGTGTGAAGGTGAGTCTGGACTTGGAAAATCCACTTTGATCAACAGCCTCTTCCTGACTGACCTTTACCCTGAGAGAGTCATCCCTGGGGCAGCAGGTACAACACACTCACACGCTCATTCATCCCTGTTTAGGTGGGTTATTTGTAATGTTTTCTTGTTTGGGCTAATTTAACTTTGTCAGAGCAATTTAAGGCCTTATCTCACAGGGCTGCGAGTAGTTGGTGAGCCGTGTTGTCTGCCAACAATCGCAGCTCAGTGAGATAAGGGCCTCTAGTGAAAGAGATGGACTGACCGTGTCCTCTTACTTTGTCAATATTTACACTCTGACAGAGAAGATAGAGAGGACGGTTCAGATCGAAGCATCGACGGTAGAAATTGAGGAGAGAGGAGTGAAGCTTCGTCTCACGGTTGTAGATACGCCAGGATACGGAGACGCCATCAACAGCCAAGACTGGTAGGAAATTATTTTAAGGTCCAGTAATGAGTAGATAAGGCTCATTTAAACTTAAGATGTACAATCCTAATCTTTAGACGCCAT
The DNA here is from genome assembly GCA_028566095.1 of Kryptolebias brasiliensis. NCBI lineage: Eukaryota > Metazoa > Chordata > Actinopteri > Cyprinodontiformes > Rivulidae > Kryptolebias > Kryptolebias brasiliensis. The sequence continues at coordinate 22,681,586 of JAOXNZ010000092.1, read as the reverse complement.
TTCTGGTAACATTTGATAGTTAAACATAAAAGTGTATGGAGATGTTATTTTTCTAGATGTTGTGTTTTGAGTGTGGATGAGCTTAGTGCTTTATGTTTACATCTTTTCCTTTTCCATCCAGTTTCAGCACCATCATCAGTTACATTGATGACCAGTTTGAGCGCTACCTCCATGATGAAAGCGGCCTAAATCGTCGACACATTGTAGACAACAGAGTTCACTGCTGTTTCTATTTCATTTCCCCTCTTGGCCACGGGTGTGTCCTCCCGTTCACAAATACTTTAACCATTTCAGTGACAAATGTTAAAACGATTTTCATTTTCATTTCATTTTCATTTTTGCTTCCCAACCAGCCTGAAACCTCTTGATGTCCAGTTCATGAAGGCCATTCACAACAAGGTCAACGTGGTTCCTGTCATCGCCAAGGCCGACACACTCACCCTCAGAGAGAGGGAGAGGCTGAAGCGCAGGGTGAGCAGCAACAGTTACCCATTGTTCCTTTTCCTGACTCAAAATGTAGTCGAAGCACAGTGTTATCACTCTTATAGCAACCACACAGCTGCATGCAGAGCTTCTGTCTGAAATGGTTTTATCAAAATGTTTCCTCTTTTCTCCCAACACATTAAGCTGTCATAACTGTTGGTTTTATCACTTTCATGTTGGTAAGATTCTTGACGAGATCGATGAGCATGGTATTAAGATCTATCACCTTCCTGATGCCGAGTCAGATGAAGATGAAGACTTCAAAGAGCAGACCAGAATCCTTAAGGTAGCATTTTTCTATTATCTTTAAAGAATTGAATTGAATTTAATTTTTCCAAAGGTCTCAATTTTTGTGTTTTTGGTACTTGAACTATTACAATAATAACAGGAGCTGCTACTGTAGGCAAATTGGACCCCCTTCAATTTGTCTACAGGGCTAAGAGGGGATCAGAGGATGCTGTAGCCTGTCTGCTGCACACCCTTCTTCAGTATATAGATTCTCCTGGCCATTATATTAGGATACTTTTTGTGGACTTCAGTTCTGCTTTTAAAACAATTCAAAGACACCTGATGATCCAGAAATTACACCATCTCAATATTCCTCCCCGGTTGACCCTTCTTATGCATAATTTTCTGAGCAATAGATGACAAACAGTACGGGTGGGCTCATCCACATCACCAATACTTATCACAAATACAGGAGCCCCACAAGGCTGTGTGCTGAGTCCTTTCCTGTACACGCTCTACACCAACGACTGCATCAGTCCGTCTCCCAGGACCATTTATTACAAATATTCTGATGACACAGCCATCCTTGCTCTACTCACAGATGATCTCTCTGTGCTGGACTACAATAACACAATCACCCACTTCACCCACTAGTGTGATAATAATCATCCTTACCTTAATGTAGCCAAAACAAAATAATTAATAATCAGTCATTCTACCCCCCCAGTTCCCTATTATCATCAACAACCAAACTGTAGAAATAGTCGACAGCATTAAATATCTTGGAGGAATACTGGACAATAAACTTACCTTCGATCAGCACATTACAGACATTCAAAAACGGAGTGATCAGAGACTATCAGTCATCCGGAAATTTAAGGGACTCTATGTTGCTTCACGCCTCCTTTGTTATTGTACCAAAGTATTATTCAATCCATTCTACTATACTGCTCTACCTGTTTTTATAACATGCTCACTGTTAAAAATCACTATACGCATAACCAATACTGCTGCAAAAATTATCAGTCTGCCCACGTCCAATCTTTCTGAAGTCAATAATAAGGCCAT
>JAOXNZ010000092.1:22642590-22655193 GCA_028566095.1 Kryptolebias brasiliensis | reverse complement strand
TCATCTTTAAGTAATGATGTGTTAAACCGCCAAGGTTTAACAGGTGGTGTTGATGTTTTTTCCATAAGCATCATAGTAACTGGAGCATGGTCACTTATAAAAATAGGATGAATTTGTGTCTGACATACCTCCTTCTTAACAGAGTTGCTGATTAAAAAGAAGTCTATGCAGGAGTAAGAGTGGTGGACAGGTGAGAAGAAGGTGAACTCCATGTCTGATGGGCGACATGAGCGCCAGGCATCGCACAGATCAAAATCTTCCATATGCTTTAATGTAACCATCAGACCAATGATCTGTTCATGGATCTTTTGGTGTCAGGCTGCACAAAAATAAATTTAAAAAATATATATATTTTTTATTTCTGTGCAGCCTGACACCAAAAGATCAATGAACAGATTCTTGGTTTGATGGTTGGGCCATCTAAATGTTCTTTTGATTATGTTATTCTATTCTTTAGTTTTAAAACAGCACAGTGGAGCAGAGGTTAGTGCTGTTTCCTTACAGCAAAAAGGTTGCATGTTTGCCTCTCAGCCTTTCTGTGTGGAGTTTACATGTTCTCCCTGTGCACACATGGGTTTACTCCAGGTACTCTAGTTTCCTCCCACAGACCAAAAACATGCATGTTAGGTTCAAAGTTAATTTATGCTTTGTAAATGGACCACAATTTTAATACCCGCCAATCACTATTCCAAATGCAAAGTGCTTTACAGTGTTTCTCATTCACACACACACACCCTCATACAGTTCTTTTCTTTCATTATATTTTTACACTCTATATACATCCCTTTTTAAATAGTTTTCACTAATTCTTAGATAAGCATATCAGGGGCAGTGAGGGGCTGCAGAGGTGACTGAGCCCCGATCCTTCAGCGGAAAGACAAAGCCTTGGTTATGGTGGTCCATGTATGCTTTGCCTGCTGGACTGTCTCGGGCATTTTTACACAGCCTGCATCTTGGGTCCTGCCTGGTATGATAGACCCCAGCCCCTTTACATAACACTGAATTAACGCTGTTATCAGGAAGCGCGTTCAACAGCCATCTGATTCGACTACAGTACAGAGTACGCTCGCTTTACAACCTCAGTACTACCGACTTTTGCGGCTCGGGGGTGCTAACCATGGTGCTAACGTTATATTCACAAGCTCCGCCCCAACAGTCGCGCTCGAGGCTGTCATTGAAGCGACACCCACTCCAAAGGCATTTGGAGCGACTACGTCCTTGCCTTTCGATCGCTGTCCGTCCCGGTGGAAGCGTCTTATCTCACCGGACGCACACCGTTTTGTCTCATGACATTTTAAACCCCGGTGCTGAGAGTTTATCGGTGAGTAGCAGGAGAGTGGTTGGAGCTGTGCTGCCAGCCTTTTGCTGCAGTGTGTTAGCTGCACTCAGTGTAGCTAACGCACAGGTGTTCAATAACATGATTAGCTTCCTGTAGCCGGTGAGCACACACTGTTAAATAATTACTGGGATACAGGCTTATACACAGGCTAAACATGGCGTCCTAACTGGATTTTTAATCTATGACATTGAAGCTGGGTGTCAACAACAGCTAACTCTTATGTCAGTTATGTAATTTAACGCAATACATCATAAAAAAAGCTTTTTAATGCAATATTTATTAAGCTGTAATGCTACTGCAGTTTCCTCTGGATGTGACTTTACAATAGGACATAGGATTTTTTTTTCTCTTTAAACTAGTTAGAGATCATGTTACACTTGCTAGGATTGACAATATAAATAATTTTATTTAAACCAACTTCAGGTCTTCTGTTTTTATTAAAAGCATAAAATGGGCTCTCGTATTATAGACTGTCAGGTTTAAAAGATGAAAGCATCTAAGTCTTATGATATAGATGATTTATTTTATAATAGTTAAATGTATTTTAAAATAAATCTATTGTTAAATTGCCCACATTTCTGAGGAGATGTGGGCAGAATGGTATGGTTGGGTTTTGCTGAAGCTGGAATCCTTCTCTATTCTGATATTAGTCTGAAATAAGATGGGTGGAGGAATATCTTTAGGCCCTCCATGATGGACCTTAAAGAAAAGGTTCAGACATGTTGAAGTGGGTTTCTGTGGGAAAAATATAAAGTATTAATATCTTACCTGTTGTAGATGGCTCTTTGAACAGCCTCAGTTTGGAGAGATAGTGGATTGTTGCTGTAAAATAACCCCGATCTCCAAATCTTCATACTGGTTCATCCAATTGCTGTTTTATAAGCTTTTACACTGCTGTCACGTTCATACTACGTGCTTATTCTGGTAGAAATTTATTGAAATTCCTGCTGGAAGTGTTCACTGTTTGATCATTGTTTTTGTCTTTTATATAATTTATTGTACAGCACTTTGGTTACGACCTGGAGGTCGGGGTAACTCTCCAGACCACCTGTGAATCTAGGTAATTCTTGGTTGTGACATCCAATCAAATGTCAGTGTGGATCCAAGATTTATCCAAGAATGGATACCTTGAGCCAATCAGCGCTCGTCTTGTATCCAAGATTCCACCAGAATGTATAAGAATTGACCAGTCAGATGCGAGGGGTGGTCATTGCCGTAGTCTTGTAATCTTGAGGCTGTGGGTTCGAGCCCAGGTTGCGTCAGGAAGTGCATCAGGGAAAAACGATCGCAGATCTTGCATGAAAGTTTGCTCGCTGTGGCAAACCCTGCAGAAGGGAACAGCCAAGAAGAAGAACCACTTTGGTTACGACCTGTTGTTTTTAAATGTGCTTGAACCACTGAAATCTTGGAGATTGGAGCCGTTTCAAGATGGCAGCAGACAACTTTGGTTTTGGCTGAATTCAAAGTAGCTGTTTGACTTAACCTCTAATCCTCCAAACTAAAGCTGTTCAAAAAGGTTTCTACAACAGGCAAGAAATGAATTTTTCATAACCTTTCCATAAAAACCTACTTCAAAATGTCTGAACTATCCCCTTAATCTTTACTCTGGTTCCCAGGCTCTGAAATAGTCAATAATATTGCTGCACCTAATCTTGTCTCTGGGTTTTATTTTTTATGTTGCTAGATTATTCTGTCTTAAGGAGTGATGTTTTTTGCCTTCTCCCTATCCTTTCCTAAAAAAACAACAATAATAATAACAAACAAAGAAACAAAAAACAGGTTGTAAAATGTACTGTCTGCATTTCTGGATTAACGATCATGACAATAAATGATTATTTTTAAATGTGTTTTCAAATTTGATGTGAAAGCAGGCAGGATGAGTGGGCCAACTTTCCCCCCGCCTGCAGATATGGCTGAGATGAACCGCATCCATTATGAGCTGGAGTACACAGAGGGCATCAGCCAGCGCATGAGAATACCTGAGACCCTAAAGGTGGCTCCTGAGAGTCAGACAGGACCCGTTCCGCTCCAGCTGGCCCTGCCAGTTCACACAGCTCTGATGCAGGTTCCTGAAAGAATTGTTGTTGCAGGTGATATATTTGGTTTACATCAACAAAGACACACAACGTAAATGCACTAATATCAGCAATTAGTTGGCCACGCAAGGGGTAGGCCATATGCTGAAAATATATATGATTTATTTTTTTAGTAAAACCACATTTTTTTCTTTGTAAAAACATAAGGAAAATTTGAAAAAAATTCAATATACTGGAACATTTAGACCAAATGCCATTTCTGAACAGATTTGACTGAGTTTGTACATATATAATGGAGGTTTTAACAAGTACGTTACCATATTTGAGACTTGAAACACGCTCAGTCCCAGACTATTTTCCCCTAGCTCGGAAATTTTATTTTAATTTAAAAGGTAAATGACAACACTCTGGTAAAGTTCACTCTTGCTACATAAAAGCTAGTTTATCAGTCTGTTTCTTTCACTTGTTTTTGAGGTAGAACTCAGTTTATATTATTAAACACGTACAGAAATATAGAACAAGATATCAATGAGGAAAATTGGTATCTGTTTTCAACAGTCATTTTAACATGATTTTAGTTTACCACTTAAGGTAAAATAGGAATTATTTTATTGAAAAGGGTGGAATAAAAATTTAAACTTGGACATAAACTTTGGTTTTCCTTCAAGTATCACTAATTGTAGCTTGTTCTGACTGGTTGATAGCTGATTCTCCAGGGCGAGCATTAAAGGTGGGAAGTGGGTTCTCCACTTCCTTGTGTGAGTCGCAGAAGCGCACAGTTCTGTCACTTGAGTTTTGAACATGTTCAAAAAATTTGGGCTACACCGTTTCTGTTGAAATAGTCACAAAGTCATTGTGGGTTTCTCCAACCTGTCTCAACAGTACTAAAGTGGTATTTTCACATCTGGAGGGAGCTCTCCTTGGACAGAAAACATCCCAGGCAAATGTCCAGGTCTAAAAACTACACTGATGATAAATAATATTTATTGAAAAACTGGTCTTAATCTGCTTGTCTTCATTTGTAAAGTGTACTCCAGCAGATTAAATCGTAAACGTGGGGGCAACAAATCAGCCAAGGTGGTAGGTGGGCAACAAAATAGTGTGCACAGCCAATAATGTAGTCTTGCTAGCCGTACATGAAAATAGGAAAATACAAATACAGTATGTTGCCGTTTCTCTATTGTCCAGACTGTCTCATTGTGTCATTTGGTCACAAACACTCAGAATGCAGTGAGACAACTTTTGAACAGTCACGTATTTTCTCACAGTTTTGAGTCACAGAGTCTCTAAACAGTTGCAACTCAGTGAAATACCACCTTAAGCAGACTATCCAATAATTTGATTTGTCTAAGGAAACAAATGTGTGTCACCATAAAACAGAGAACAACAATGTATAGAATGTGCCCTATAGACGGTCCTCAGTCTTTCTGCTTTGGAAGATCGACACTTTATACTCCTTCACCATCTAATGTCATCCTATCGTCCACCCCGTAGGGCACACAGAGAAACAATTGTGCAAACATGAAAATTGGGACTTGCCAAGTGTGTTGAACCTTTGGCCTTTTCCTAACTTAATTCCCGTTTTGCCTGTAGGTGACGATGGAGATCCAAGATTCGCTCGCCCGAGAGACTTGGATCTTATTCAGTCGGTCCCATCTGTGGACCTGCTGAACATGAAGGCTCCACCATGTGTCCTCACCCTCACAGAACAGCCTCTTGACTCTCTCGAAACAGACCAAACTGCCAACTCTCAGAGTAATTCCAGCCAAGCGGTACGTGGAATAAAGGTTTTTATTTTATCTTCTATTATGTGGATGAAATCATGGAAATAAACATTCAGAACACACTTGTTTGTGTGATCTGTAACAGTAAATGTGCTTTTGTTGGATTTGATGTTAAAATGGCAGTAATATCTGTAAGTACCTCTAGAAAAATACTGAACACTTCTAGCCAAAATAGCATAAAAATTTTAGGAACTCTAGACTAGAAATCATTTAAAATCATTTAACTTTGCACATGTGCATGACGGTCATTTGCTTGATTTGAAAAGACAACTGTTTCTTCAGCTGCACTGAAATCTTCTCAGTGATTCACAAATAAGGGATTGTTTTAAACGTCCGATCAAACACAGCTTACCCCGTGTTGAAATGTTAATGCTTCTGACATTCCTGCCAGTTCTGCCTTCCCATCATACTGGGTGGGACTGAAAAATGATGTAGTTAAAGATGTCTACTGTTCCCATTCCACTGATGTTTTTGTTTCAGGTGCTGCAGCAGCTTTGCACCAGATGCAACGTCAAACAACTTTTTTTATCAATATAATTTTGGTGAGGTCAGAATTATTAAGTTTAAATGAAGGGGAAAGAGAGATTTTTTTCATTGACATCCTACTGAAGTCTCTACAGTGATGCATGGTGGTGGCAGCATCATGCAGTGGGGATGTTTTTCAGCAGCAGGGGCTGGAAAACTGGTCATAGTTGAAGGGAAGCTGAATGGTTCAAAGTACAGAGACATCCTCAGTCAACCTGTATATACACTGTAGATGCAGAATATTAGACCTGTCTAAAATGAAATGTGACAGATTCTTTCTTAACTAAGTAGCAATGTGTTTCACAAACTGTTAAGCACCTTGCAATGAACAGAAACTGTGAAATAGAATAAGATTAGGAAGAAACAAGGCAATTTACATGAGTCATTTCCTGCTTATATAAAGTATATTCAGACCATAGACATAGTCTACTGATGGACCAACTGTCTCCACCTTCTCTTGTTAGAAATTAAAGCCGGCAGGACCCAATTAAGAAAGCTTCCATGTTTTATTTATAAAAAAATAACGTATTTTTGAGCACTACAGATGTGGAGCTTTAAGCCTGGCCTATAATCACGATGTCACATGAGCTTTGTTGTAAGCATGAAATAACTAATTACAGCTAAACATATTAGAAAAATGAATATTTGAACATACAGCAAAAAGGTAAGAACTACAGGAATCAACAAGAGTCAACACTTAGAAACTTTGGTTCTTGTCAACATGCATTTTGGTGAATTCCAGTCTTGCTTTCTTGTTTTTCTGTCAGTAGTGGAGCCTCCTGGGTCTTCTTCCATGGAGCCCATTATAATTTAAAATATAACAGATGGTGTGATCAGAAAGTGACGTATCTTGATTTTGGAGTTCAGCTTGAATGGCACTGGATGGTTTTCTTGGCTCTTTTTCTACCGCCTGCACTGTCTCCTACTTTTTAAAAATCTTGTCAGCTGTGGTCAGAGGATCATGAAGCTGCTTGGAGATGGTCTTGTAGTCTTTAGCTTTAACGTGGATATCTATAATCTTCTTTCTGAGCTCCTCTCACCTTTGCTTTCTCTGCTCCGTGTGCAGTGTGGTGAACACAACGATACCAAACTACCTGGTGGCTGTTTGTTCCCTTTAAAAAGGCTGAATGTTTGATGAAAAGCTTGAAGCCACCTGGGATACTAATTAAGGTTAAACACTTAGTTTGAAACATGAATATAATGCAAAAATGATCAGTCTCTTTAACAGTACCAACAAATTTATCCAAGTCTGTATATTTAAATATATTATTTTTCTTTTTCACTTTTGCCCCCTTCTGTTAGGAGCCTCAAAGCATCCTGGAAGTTTAGTTTTTTCCGTTCATTGGAAGAAGTGAACATTAGAACAGATTCTGACCAGTACATTTGCTCAACAATATCTGTTTTTTTTCACAGCCACATTTGCTTGTTGATCTGTGAAGTAGAGACAAAGTTTTCATGTTATTTCTACAAACGGTAACATTCAACTGTGTCTTATTTTCCATTGAACTCATGGCATCTGTAATCCAGACCTGACATTAATTTAAACATTTGCTTGTATGATAGGCCAGTTATCAAACTCGATCTCGGAGGGAGCGCAGTGCAAGTGAGAACATATCTGGTCGCCACAGCAGTCAGGTCAGCCGATGTGACTTAAGGTAAGGACACAACCTGTGACAGCTCTCCCTTACTGATCTTGGTTTGTTCAATAAAGTGTCTTCATGTCTTTCCTTCACCCAACCACCAGTATAACCCCCTCCTCTCCTGCACTGGTGCGCTTGTGTCCTCCCCTCTGCTCGCCCGAAGATGCAAACATCAACCTGTTTACAGCTGCTGGCTTCCTGTCTTACGTCCAGGCAACAACCCGCCGTGCATACCAGCAGGTCCTAGAAATCCTGGATGACAGCCACCGCAGGTGACATCTTTTTCTCTTTCCTTAAACTTACTACAAGTCAGTGTATTTAAAAGTTTTCTAAAATAACACAGCAAACTCTTTTAGTAAAATCAAGCAGAAAATGGTTGAAATTAAGACTGATTTAAATCTAAGCAAGTGATGAGGCCTCTAGAAAAAGTCAAAAAATAAAAGATGAATAACTTAAAGTAGTAAACGTATTGATATTGTGCTTGGATGATTACTGTTTATTTAGTTTTTATGTTTTCATTTCCCATAAAAAAAATGGAGTTACAGTCATGATTGTGTTTTAGGCCTAGCATAGAAAGATTAGTTTACTTTTAGGATACTCAGTTATTTTATTTAGTACCAGTAAGAAATATTACTTCTTTTTGAGTAAAGCTTTGTGTAGATTCTATTTTGTGAAAAACCATCTGCAGATATATCTGTTCATGAACAACATAAAACAAGAAGAGTGAGGAAAATGTGGGTTTATCTTAACTAATATTGTCACAGTTCTAAGTTCTGTATACTGTAGAGCTTTGGCCACCATTATTTAACCTGTCTGTGGACATTTAGAGGAGCAGAGGTCCATCTGAATGTAAAATAGATTAATTGCAATTCTTTGTGATATTGATACTGCGAACAGTGATCCTGGGATTACCATAAACATGTTTTGCGCTGCCCTAATGCTATTTTTACTAGAGTTTTGTTGTTAATCTAAAGAAGGATGTGTTCCTCTCCACAGAACTCACCTGGACTTGGCTCTGGACTTGAACCCGGATGAATCCGGCCTAATTGATGCATCGTCGCTGCGACGTCAGGTAATCTGTCTCACATGCTTAGTTTAAGTTGGTCTCACTATACTGTGACTTTTCATACAGTCATGGTAAAAAGTAAATATCAGTATAAAGTTTAAATTAGGTTTTACATACACTGAATGCCAAATGTTATTCTGTGGTGACAGGCTAAAACCTGAGGCCTGTTCAGTCTCATTTCTCTTAATAACACCATAGTGTGATATATCCTGTGTTGTTCGTCCGAACTTGTAATTTTAGAACCTGATAAGCACCAAATGATGTTTTATTGAGACATGTAGATTTAAAAGCTGGATGTACTTAAAACAAGATATATAGGGTGTAACGTATATGTAAGTCACTCCATACATACCTCAGTATGAGGGTCACAGTTCAGTACGTTTTGGTACAACAGTAAAATAAAAAACTAATTTTAATTTTTATAATATTTTTTTTAAAACAAACTCTCCGAGAGCCCGAGACAGAAAAACAAACCAAGCTTATAAATGCAGAAACTCTAAGCTAGTGGTAGTGTCCAACCCTGGTCCTCGAGTGCCACTATCCTGCATGTTTTACTTGGGTTTCTGCTCCAACACACCTGATTCATGGTTGAATTACCTCTTTATGTTCTGCAGAAGCCTGTAAACACCCATTGATCAAATCAGGTGTGTTGGAGCTGAGGGACCTCTAAAACATACAGGATAGTGGCCCTCGAGGACCAGGATTGGACACCGCTGCTCTAAGCCAGCACGTTAAACAGCACAGATTTGTCAACTGTGATTTTACCACAAAATGAAACAGCTCATCAACACATCTAATCAGAAGGACACACACACACCTGTATGCTTGTGTGTCACACACTTCAGCAATTTAGTGCATTCAGTTAAAAGGAATCACACACACACAGACAAACTCCATATGTTTGAGACACACACATCTGGGCATCGGCACATGCAGTCAGAGGGAAAATCACACAAACTCTGGAGTGTGTGTGTGTTTGTGTTTCCACCAACAAAGTGATCACTCTGCAGGCTTAATTTGTTTTTCATGTTTATGATTTCCGGCATGTCTCTCAGCATTCAAGCTGCAGCTGTAAAATCTTCCTATACTTACTTCCTATATACCTACTTCTATATTATCTGTCTTCCAGCAACCAGCATTGAACTGCAGTTTGTACCTATGCTCCCTCCCTGCTCTGGGCTTTACCCCCACTGCACACACAGACTACTGCTTTTCTGTATGAAGAGAACTGTAGTAGTAGTTTAGATAGCTTTATTGTGGCAGTTATTGAAAAAACAATCAAAAAACAACATGAGTGTGCTCTTCAGGATGAGAGGTGGTTGATTTGCTGTGACCAATGTATTTGTCATCTTGTCCCTGTATTCATCCAAAATGTCTGTACCGTGACTGTTTGGAACAAGTATGTGTGCTGTTACACCCCTCCAAGATATTATACAAAGGTTGTAGCTGATGTGGACATTTTCTCATATTAAATTATTATATTACAGAGCCCCTAAGCGGACGTTAAGGAAGAAAATATTTAAAATAGGTTTCTCATGCTCAAGGGAAAGTATCTGGTGCAGAGCAGATAATTCTCTGTGGCCTAGCAAGCTAAATGTCCTTAAACTCAGACTACTTTAGAGAATGGCTTCAGAAGAATAAATTGCATTAGATATTTTCTTGTGGGTTGAATCAGACACTTTTGGGTGAACATCTGAATTGTTTCTTGTGCGCTTGCAACACTTCCATCTGCACCAGGTACGTTTCCCTCTCAAAACCTATTTTAAATATTTTTTTTTACTATTTTACTATCATCTTCTTATTGGCTCTGTATTCTATCTGAAACTGGGACACATCTTTTGTTGAGTTGGTAGGTTCACTGTCTGTTCCTAAAGGTCGTATCTCACTGTGCTGTAACTGTTGGAGAGTACCTGGCGACTCGACAATTATGAAAAAATAAACACATTTTTTGGGAGTATTTGTGACTGAACAATCAGCAAACCATGCGGCCATGTTTTGAGCTGGCGGTTTTGAAAATCACAGCCTATTTTTGTCTACACGGCTTGCAAACTGTATTCTGTAGGCTGTGCACATTATTTTGTTGCCCGTATTTTACCTGCTTCAACCAGCTTTGAATTCACTTTATCAGCTGCCTCAACGCCTATGATTTAATCTGCTACAACACACTTTTGAAATGAAGATGAGGGACCAGTTTTTTAATAATTCTTGTTGATCATCAGTGTGGTTTTAGACCTGGACATTCAGGACTGTAGCCGTGGCTGTTTTCTGTCAGAGAGGTCCCTACAGGTGTGAAAAAACAGCTCTAGCACTTTTGAGATGGTCAGAGAAGCCTGCAATAAAATACAGATGGGTTTGAGACACTTGCAACAACTTTGTCTATTTTGAGAGAAAATTTGTTGCACAGATTTTTTTGAAGATGTTAAAAACCTAAACGACAGGACTTCTGCGATTCACACGAGAGAATTGAGAAGCACCACAAACATCGCAAGACCTTCCAGAAAGTAGTTTGTCAACTAGTTGCCCAGTGAGATACCGTGTTAACTGTGGAGGAATAAAGTTTTTTGTGTTCTTGTGATCCTCCAGATTTTGAAGCTCAACAGGCGTTTGCAGCTACTGGAAGAAGAAAACAAAGAACGCTCCAAACGAGAGGTGATCCTGTATTCTGCCACAGTGGCATTCTGGCTCATCAACACGTGGATCTGGTTACGTCGCTAAAACGTCAAAAAGAATGAGTTCCCAAAACACTGGAAGCCAAAGCAAATCCTTGTTAAGCATGAGTCTTTTCACACTAATGAAGGTAGTCAGGGAAAACTTCATTCACAGAAATCCTCAACAACACACCTCTGGCTGTGGCAGCAAATTTTGTTTGAGATGATTTACTGATTTTAGGCTCATCGTTGACCAGGGAGGACCTGAAGCAGTAAAACACAACATTGTTTACAACAATGTTAAACAATTTGACACTTGATTGTAGCCACAAGCAGTTGGCAGCTGCTTAACAGTGATAACCAACAAAAGTAAAACTTGCTCCAATAAGGGCTGGTGTTCAGTCAGATAAACTTTTATTTCTGAGGCGTGTTGAGTCTGAAGCTGCATTCAGAAACATCTTTACACTATTTACTGAACTCATTTGGTCTCATAGTTTAGAGCGCTGTGACAGTCAGGACAAGAGTAAAGATGGTACACAACAATCCAACCATTAGGCAAACGTTATGTGATAAACTTAGTAAATCATTATATGTTGTGCTTTATTTGGTATCTTATTTCTTATAATAAACAAGTCTTATTTTTACCTCAGAACAACCTGTTTATTCACAAAGGGGGCCCTTCTACATTTGAGAACATCATGATGAGAGTGGTTTTCTAAAAGGCAACATAGAAAATACATAAACATTGATGGAGGCGTTTTCTGGTCTATTTATTAGCAACTCTGAGCTGGTTGTTTTTTCTGTTGCATAGAAATCAAGGTTTTGCTTGTTTTTTCTCTTTTTCCTTGTTTAAGTGCAGTTAAGCATTTTGTCGGTCTATGCAAGTATAGATTGCATAGGTGGTCTTTTTGTAGCAGGATCTGTATCTTTTCTTCCTCCTTATCGACAGGTGACAGCTAGTAGACAAAATCAAATCGGGACGACTGATCGTTTCTGTCATCTTTACAAAAAATACTGGTGATTTACTGTCTTAAAATCCGTGCAAAGTACAGCAAAGGGTCAGTTAAAAACTGAATTTGACTACAGGAAGATGCAGGTTAAAGGCTGTGGTACTACTTCTTTTAGGGATCTGATTGTTTTACCTGTAACCATTTCCACCTGTGCTCAGTTTACAGAGTGTTTGCTTATGATGATCTCATTTTGTTACATCCATTTACTTATTTCTGTCACAAGATATGGCAACCGGAGGGGTGTGGATGATTAAAACTGTTGCAATTTCAAAAGTTTCCACTAGATGTCAGTAATTGTTCTACACTGTTCCTTTAAAAACATGGCACATTTTACCTCAAAAATGTTACCAGCTTGAAACAGTGTAGTAAAACAGAGCAGTTTACAGCACAGTGAATTCAGATCACATTGTATTTATTGAGTGGGTGGTTTGAACTTGGTTGGTTTCAGATCTTAGAACGAGTCCACCATGTGGAGGATATGAGATTAATTGAATGCCATAATCTTTCTCTACTTTTTATATAATTTACTCACATTTAATGTCATTAAGAACAAAC
>JAOXNZ010000092.1:22601044-22612117 GCA_028566095.1 Kryptolebias brasiliensis | reverse complement strand
TTCCTCCCACAGACCAAAAACATGCATGTTAGGTTCATTGGTAACTCTTAAAAATTGTCCCTAGGTGTGAGTGAGAGGGTGAGTGGTTGTTTGCCTCTATACATCCCTGTGATGGACTTGCGACCTTTCCAATTTCAACCACCTGGGTCTGCAATCTTATTCTTTGGGTCCCTACTCAAAGTTCATGAGCACAGGTGAGGGTAGGAACGAAGACTGATAAACAGTCAGACTGGTAAACTCGTTCTTCACCACGGCAAACTGGTAGAGTACGCAATACTGCAGAAGCCGCACCGATCTATCTGTTGATCTCACGCTCCATTCTTCCCTCACTCGTGAACAAGATTCCAAGACTTGAGGCATCACTGCCGTTGATGTTTTCAGTAAAAAAAAAAACAAATAAACAAAAAGTAAAATATTGCACAATGTGTTGTACTCAAAGTATGTGTTGGGATGATGTTCAACTGCTACCATACAACATTTGAGCCCAATATCTGTCGAATTAACTGAGTTTCAGCCATTTTGGCATTGGCTAAGGTCCGTTTGCTCTGTCGGCATGTTGAATTGTGGTGGCTCATTAGTTGTGAACCCATGGTTGATTTTTAAAGGTTTATTAAAATCTTTTCAGTGTTTCATGAGATATTTTGTTAACAAAGAGACAAACTTGACTCTAATAGTTAATTAAAAAGTTTTTAAAAAGATCTTGCTCAATCAGTTAGTGCTTGGGGTATGTGTTGAGAGTCAGTCTCAACTACAACCACACCAATTTGAGCACAATATCTGTAAAATTGGCTGAGTTATACACATTTTTTTGCAAGATGTTGGTGGGTCTTCAGAAATTCAGAAAACCTTTCGAGTAGCTAAGTCATTTTGTTGTAGTTTTTTAAGTAAAGTTTGGAGTCTGTTCGCTCTAAAACAGTTTTTACAGACATAACCTTCTCTCACATGATGCAAAGAGTTACAGTATAACCTCTTGCCCTGTTCAAAATAAAAAGCTATAGCTCAATCTAAACTATTGTTAAATCTCAACTAGGGTTGTAGCAAGTGAACAAAATCATTTAATATGATTAGTTTCAGAATTTTAAAGAGATCTGACGCTCCAAATTTAATTGGCCCATTTGAGCTTATTTATCAAATTGTTTGTCTCTGTTTTTTTTAGGTAAATACTGCAGTGGAGACATGAGTGTTAACTCTTTGACAAGCACGTTAAACGGTGAAAGCGTGCTTTTTCTTCCTGTTTAATAAGAGCAGTTTTGTATTGTCTGTCTCCAGGTGATATGGAGATGGTGGAAGATCTCTCCGAGAGCTGTAGACAGATACTCCAAGCCAGGGGAGGAGAGGGAATCTCACCCCGACTTCTTGGATGACACTTGCTTACAGAGTAAGAACTTCATACTGAAGCGTGTGTTCATGGTTCTTCAGTTATCTCTCAGTAGTTTGGTTATCCCTGTGAATGTTTTTGTGGATAAAGAATGGGTTTCTTTTCAGCTGAGGTCAGCATGGTTTTTGGCCCTAAAATCTTGCAGTTCACCAGAGCTTTGTGCCAAGGTCATTATGATTATCTGGAGCGCCTGTCTGACCCTTTACTCCTACGGATCATAAGCTATCTGGAGCTTGAGGATGTGGGCCAGCTCGGACGAACGTCACACAGGTTTAGACAGGTGAGTTTCACAGATACTTGATGAAACCTCTGCAACAAAATAAACAAATGATAAGCATAAACAGAAACAATAATAATACTGGAAGTTAGGTTGGTTCAGATGTTAGCCTTAGCTCAGTTTATGCTTGTCTCCCTTAGGGCTCTAAAACTTAATTTTACATGGAAGTAACTTGAAGGGCAACTTTACTTTAAATTATTTGCATATTTACATTATTCACAGATTAAATGGTAAATGAACTGTACTTATCTAGCGCCTTTCTAGCCAGCCTGGCCACTCAAAGCGCTTCATAACACAATCTGCCCTCATTCACCCATCCACACAGCACTCTACTACATCTCTACAAAGCTAATCTGAATAAATCATTCTATAGAGTCTAATCAGTGCTTTAAACTTCATTCATACACTGATGGGGCACATCAGAGGCAGTGAGGGGTTCAGTGTTATGCCCATGGACACTTTGACATGTTGCATACTGGTGGAATCGAACCTCCAGCTGTCTCATTAGAGGACGACTGCTCTTACCACTGACCCACAGCCCTAATTAAGGGATGTTTTATGAATAAATGATTCTAGTAACTTTATGGCAAAAGAGTAATTGACTGATGGATCATGGAAATGATGTTCAGATACTAAAATATGAAGTAATCACTCTGTTTAACCAATAAAAGAAGATGAGAGAAGGAGAAAGATAACTATTTAGTTAAAGAAAACCAAAATAAAAGCAGTAATGTCATACTAATGAGTCTGACTGTTATCAGCCCCAGAATAATCATAAAATTATAATACTTAGGGTACAAACCACAGAGCAAACAAATGGAGTAATCAGGTCATTTAAAGAGAAGTTTCCACTGTTTAATGTAGTTTGTGTGGGGTCTATTAGTGAGCGTTGAAGCTTGTCCTCAGCTTGTCCTGAGTGGAACACCCTAGGATGGGTGTGGAACCCTGATGGTAACTCGATGCAGACCTACTTGGTTATCCCAGCTGCTCATCAGGGAAGCTTAGTCTGTCTCCAGCTTCACCAGCGTCTCCCAGGAAGAGAGCGTAATGATGGATGTAGTCCAATACTACCTTTGGTGTCGGGTTTATCTGAAACACACAATGAGGGCTCGACACATAGCTACACACACATCCTGTCTGAGATTAAAAGTTAATGTTGCACTTCTAAGAAGAATGAGGACGCCCAGTGCTTTCTCAGGTGATTTTATTGCCTCACAACATGGCATACAGCTTCCACAAACAAGTTTTTTTTTTTTTCTTTCTTCTTTGTGCACACTCTCTTTCTGACAACACACAACTTACTGCCCGTGATGCCTTCTGGTGGTACAAAAGTGCCACTACAAAACAAATTACAAACCTTCTTCTTTCTTCTTTGTGTGCACCCTCTTTCTGACAACTCAAAACTCACCGCCCGTGATCCCCTCTGGTGGTGCAAAAGTGCCACTACAAAACAAATTACACACCTGAGATTCTAAGATATCTCAAAATTTTTTGTCATAGAGAGCTTTACCTCTTGTGCCCTCTTTGTAGGCTGTTTTAGAAGCTAGTTTGTAGGCTTCTGCCATTTTTGCTCTCCACCTTTCAGCATAGTCTTTGTGGGATGAACTCTGCTCACTTGTTTTGAGGCCAAACATAAGATCAATGGGGAGCTTTGGACTACGACCAAACAGCAGAAAATATGGTGCATACCCTGTTGCTTCGCTGCGTGTACAGTTGTAAGAGTGGACCACCTTAGCCAGCGATGACTTCCAATCCGCCTTTGCACCTTCTGGTAAGTTTCTGAGCATGGACAATAGAGTATGATTAAATCGTTCCACCTGACCATTCCCTTGCGGGTGGTATTGTGTTGTGTGGGACCCTTTAACGCCACTGTACCCCTGAAGCTTTTCAAACAGCTTGTTTTGGAATTCTCTACCCTGATCATGGTGGAGTCGGGTTGGGAATCCAAATCTGAGGGCAAAGTCACCAAATATTTTCTGTGCAGCAGTGTGGGCAGCTTTGTCCTCATCTGGTCTAAAACTTTACCCATGGGTAAGCCTGGGTGAAATGTGTAGTGGTCCATTACCACCAAAATATACTCATATCCACCTTTGCATCTCTCAAGATGCAGAAAGTCGATGGATACCAGTACGAACGGGTAGGTGGTGAAGATGTTAGTTAGAGGTGCCCTGGTCGGCCTGTTAGGACGTTTGTTTTTCAAGCAGCTACACACCCGAGTGACATACTGCTCCACGTCTCTCTGCATATGGGGCCAATAAAAGCGGTCTCTTATGAGATTCATCACTCTCTCCATACCCAGGTGGGCCATCTCTTCATGCAATTTGTGTCTCTCTCTCCCTAGTGCTGCAGTTTTACTATTGAGCTGTTTTCCACCTTTAGGCCATTGTTTGGATCTTACATAGCGAAACACCTCTCCTATCACTGCATCCTCTTCCTGGGCCTTTTTCAGAACCATTTTTGGTATCTCTGCCACTGAACTCACTTCCTGACCTGCCTCTTTAATGAAAGTATTAATGATCACTGGGCAAAGTCACAGCTCATTCTTCTGGGTTTGTACAGTGACTGACTGTCAGGAACGGGGGAGACGGAGGCAAACCCAATGCGCAGACTCATCACGAGTGTTAAAGAAAAACTAATTTATTAAAATAAAGAAACCAAAAACAAACAGGCTGACTTGGCAGCAAACTTCAACAGAACTAAATTACAAAAACTTACAAAGGGCATGAAGTGAGACGCGAGGCGAGACACGAGACATGAGGGGAACCAGACAGGGCATGAAGCGACATGAAGTGATCAAAAAAACGAGAATCAAGCAAGAATCAGGCGATAACGAGGCGAGAATGAATTAACCAGTGAGTAAATGGAGGAAATGACGGGGTTTTAAAGACAGGGGGAAATCAGTGGAAGTGGGCACAGGTGAAGTGATTACAGAACTAGTGGCAGGTGTAGATGGGTGTGGCAGGCAGGCAAGTGAAAGGCTGAGGAGAAGTGAATAATGACCGACAGAGGCATGGAACAAAAACAGAGACACTACATAAAACCAGAACCTGACACTTACTGGGTTACACTGTGCATCACCTCAGGAAGTACTTCCTATGTACAGTTGATCATGTACTCCTCCATATCTATAGGCATACACGAGAGGCCATCAGCATCCCTATTGGCTTTCCCAGGGCGCTACTTGATCACAAACTGGAAGTCAGCCAATTCGGCCACCCACCTCTGTGTTGTCGCATTCAACTTGGCTGTGGTGAGCACATATGTGAGAGGATTATTATCGGTATAGACAGTGAATGTCGGAGAGTAATATAGATAGTCCCTAAATCTTTCGCATATGGCCCACTTCAGGGCAAGAAACTCAAATTTACCTGAATGGAGGTGGTAATTCTTCTCAGGGTTGGAACATGTTTGTGATCCATATGCAATGACTACCAGTTTTCCCTGTTGTCGCTGATATAGCACTGCCCCAAGCCCCTCCTGTGAAGCATCACAGTGTAAAATGAAAGGTTCTTCGAAGTTTGGATAACCCAACACTGGGGGTTGTGAGAGAAAGTCAATGAGCTTGATAAGTACAAGCTGATGCTCTGTGGACCAAGTGATCCTCTGGGATGAGGGAAGTTGGCCTCCTCCACTTTGTTTCTTTTTTTATGCCGTGTTTGTTTCTGTTCCTCTTTTGATTTGTTGTCATTGGCCAGAAGGTCATAGAGAGGCTTTGCTATCCGCAAGAAGTTTGGAATATAGCTGCGATAATATGAGATAAATCCTAGCAACTTTCTTAACTCGCCAATGGTAGAAGGCTTTTGTTGTTTTAGGGCCTGCACTGGGGCAATGTCGGCGGGATCCATAGTGTAACCCTCTTGTGTGACTAATTTCCCCAGGAAACGAACCTGATTCTTGAACAACTCACATTTCCTGGGTGTCAACTTCACACCATGGCTTTAATAGCGGCGCAGGATATCTCTCAAGTGATGAAGGTGGTCCTCAAATGTCTGTGAATGCACAAGATTATCATCAAGGTAAGGCAAACAAATTTCATCTCTTAACCCCCACAAACACTCCTCCATTGACCTCTGGAATACAGCTGGTGCTGAAGACAAACCAAAAGGGATTCTTACCCATTCGAACAGGCCCCAGGGTGTAATAAAAGCAGTTAAGGGATGGCTAGACTCTTCCAGAAAGCCCTGGTGATAAGCCTTGCCTGGGTCAAGGACTGAAAACCAGGCGCTCCCTTTCAGACTGTTCAGCATATCTTGAATGCGGGGTATTGGGTGTCGGTCTGGAATTGACTTCCTATTCAGTTCTCGATAATCGCAGCACAGCCATAGACCTCCATCTTTCTTCTGCACACAGACTATTGGACTGGAGTATAATGACTTGGACTTAGTGATCCAGCCCCTATTTAACAAGTCCTCCAAATATTCCTTTACCTCTTTATGGAGTGGCCTAGGGACTGAGATGTATGTCTTTTTGACAGGAGTGGGATCACTGAGCTTGATTTTGAGTTGAAGAGACAGAATGGTCCTGACATCATACTCGTCACGAGCAAAAACTTGTTTTTCCTCTCTTAAGAGCTGTTTAACTTTCTCTTGTTGCATTGGAAGGAGGTGGTTGAGGGGGATAGGGGGATCCCAACTGTCCTCAAAGTCACCCCTTTCTTTTCCTTTGCCACAGTTTTCTCCGTTTGTTCTTTTGGCCTGATCTGTGTCGTTCGGGTTTGAGATGTCTACTTGGCTGACATTAGCAGGTCTTATGTCTGCAGGATAGATGGTTTTAACTCTCTGTGTTTCCCCAAGTATGACTCTGGCTGGTAACCGGATGTCACGTGTACTACTATTTGTAACTGGGATTGTGACAAGGAACCGACTCCCCTTTTTAGCAATAACAGTCCACTTCTGATCTGTAACCCGTCTGGTAGCTGGGTATGTTAGCTTGGCTCAAATAATACACCTTGAATGTCTGGAAGTGCACCTGCCCTAACATTACACTTCACCGTTTTTGTTTGTCCAGCTGGGATGGTCAATGCCTCACGGCCTGTTTTAACACAGCCTTCCCCCAATCCATCATCTCTGCTCTGCATAACTTTCAGAAAGAGCTCAGTTTTCTTACAATCAAAAGAGAAAGCTGCACTGACTGCCTCACTAATGGCGTAAGGGGGTTCAATGCCCATCTTAAGGACATGTTCAATCACATTGAACCCAATAATAGGTTGCTCTGTCACCCCCTCTTCATGTGCTAATAACACCGGAACAAGGAGCTCCACTGGTTGGGAGCTATCTGTAGGCAGCTTGAAAGTTACCTCGACCCACCCTGAGAATGGGATCTGTGTCTGGTTCACCGCCCTACCATCTAGTACATCTGAGCCTACCAACTCAGCTAGATTTCTGACAGTGGTGTGTGGAATGTTCTCCTATCTCCACTTTTCATTAATCAGGCAAACCTGTGACCCCGTGTCCCATAAAGCCTTTGTCTCCACATTATTCAAAAAGCAAGTAATGATGTATTTTTTTCCAATCAAGTTAAGCAACTGTGCTCTGCGTGTAGGGGACAGGAAACTAACACTGACTGTCTCTTTTCCTTGTGGGGTCAAATCTATTTGAGCTGTTAATTTTGCCTCTAACCATTGGATACTGTCTGTGATTAATTTGTACATGTCTTGACACTGTTCATTTTGGGGTTTTGTGCCTGTAGGTGGTATGAGGGTTGTGGTTGTGACAGTACTGGCGGCCATGTCTACCTGTCCATTCCATTTTTCTGGCCTTCTTCCTGTCCTGAATTCACGAGACAAGTGACCACTCATCCCACATTTGAAACAGTGATCACACTGTTCACCTTTATTATCTTCCTGACAGTTCTTGCAGCCCCGTGTTCTACATGCTCGTGGGTTGTAAAAGGCTCTGGGCGACTCCTGGATCACTTTCTTTATCTCTTCCATTTCACCTTTGAGTTGCGTTATTATATCCAGCAGCTCAGATTCAGCTTGGTTAGCTGTGGGTGGGGCTTTGGTTGTTTTACCTTTTGTAGCTGGATGTTCTTGACCACCTATGGCTCCCACTGTTGGCTTGGGGACAAGCTGTGTTTCCACTTGTAGTTCTCTGATTTTTGGTTCCTTCATTTGTTTTTTCAATTTCTTATGCCGTTCCCACTCAATACTGGCTGCTGCATTTGTTTTTGTTATTAGCACATCATCAGTGACAGCTGGATCATCCAAACATTTTTTCAGTTGGTATTTCACACCCTCGCTAAGGAGTCCTGTCTCCACGGCCCTCAGAAACTTTCTTTGGATAAGTTCTGAGCTCTACTGCTCCTCAGCACCGGGCTCTTTGGATGCCACTAAGAGCCTTTCTTTTAACTCAATGGCCCTAAACAGAAAGTTTTGTGGTGACTCATTGTTGTCTTGTGTGATGTTTATGAGGCGGTTGTACAGGTCAGTTGAACTGTCCTCTTTGTAATGCCCCCGTAGGATTGTGCGCAGTTGTGGCAGGGAAAGGTCTGACTTAATCTCCGACATATCACGCAGACTTAGATCTGGACTCACTGCTCTGACCACAGCTTCGATAATTTCAGCTTCACTATGGTTTTTCTTTAGGCCCATGTCAATCTGGTGAATGAGGTTGGAAAAAGACAACTTGTCTCGCTGTCCCCTCTCCCCAATTTGACCATTTAGCAACATTCAGTGTCACCGTGACATTAGCTTGTGGTTGGCCTGGAACGTTTGTTGTTAGTTTGGCTATTTCCTCTTCAAGCTTTTTAGTTGAGTCTTTAAAACTTTGTTGGAGAGCCGCACACTGTCTTTGTAAACTGGTCAGTGCCTCTGTGTCCTGACCGGTGCTAGCTTCTCCTAACGGTGACTGCTGCTGGCCTTGCCGAGCCTCGGTAGCTTTAGCTATTAGCTTTAGCAGAAACGTACGGGCTACGTCCTCTTCTTCCTTCTCAATAACATCCTCAACCTCCTCGCTAATTAATCGTATCAGCATGTGTTTTTTAGATGGCTTTGCAGTTTCAATTTTAGCATCAGAACACACATCCTGTAGCTGTTCATATCGCAGCTACACTAAAGCTTCACTTAGCTTGTCTTGTAGCTGCTCCAGCTCCTCCATTGTGATCTTTTTGCTTGAATTTCGTCACAACCTTACTGCCGTTCACAGCAACGCTGAACCATCCTCTGCTACCAAATTTTGTTGCACTTCTAAGAAGAATGAGGACTGCCAGTGCTTTCTCAGGTGATTTTATTGCCTCACAACATGGCATACAGCTTCCACAACCAAGTTTTTTTCTTCTTCTTTCTTCTTTGTGTGCACCCTCTTTCTGGCAACTCAAAATTCACCGCCCGTGATGCCCTCTGGTGGTGCAACTACCAAACAAATTACACACCTGAGATTCTAAGATATCTCAAAATTTAAGTACAGACTAACAATCAAACTGTTGCTTATAAACCACACAAACAATAAAACAAATATTGGAGAGATATTGGATGGTGTCCTAATTTTACAAATAGCACTAAAAATTAGCCTTTGCCACAATAATGAAAATAAAAATCTAATATATTATTATTTCAATCCACTTCTCTCACCCACTGTTATCAATGAACTTACAAAGAAAACATTCACAGCTGGGGATCATTTCTAGGAAGTGAATAGCATTATTGTCATAAAAAAAGTCTATGTGAAAGCATTTATATAAACACAAGGGAAATTAAAAATGACCTCTACGTCATGCTACACTTCACACATAAAAAAATCACCTGTAGCTTGAAATAAGAACTGTTAAGCTTATTGTTTAAGATGAAATTGTTTTTACATTTTCTCTTTTGTCATAAACGTTTAGCCACTTTTGTTAAACCCTCCTAAGGAGTTAATTTCTGGTTTACTACTTTTAATGTTCCCTGTCAAAAATACCTGACCCCAGTATAATTAATTAGAATTCAACAATATTACATGTTTTATCCCTTAATGCCGAGATTGATTCTTTATTTAAATTGTTTTCTTATAAACAGTGCTAATTTAAGTCTTCTATTTGTTTTTTTATGACCCTTATGCCTCTCTTACCTGAGCTCATACAACTTGTTTTTGTGAGGATTTGAGTTTTCTGTGGTTTTCTTTTTGTATTTCTGGTTTTCTGTGTGCTTCTTTTTGTATTTTAGTATTTCTGCTTCTGGTTTCTTTTTGGTTTGTGTCTTTTGCTTCTGTCATCATTTCACTTCTCCTCAGTCGTTCTCTTTTCTCTTGTCTCCCTGCCACGCCCATCTTCACCTGCCTCAAGTTTTCCTGTAATTATTCCTCCTGTGTCCACTTCTCCTAATTACCCTCTGTTCTTTAAAGTCTGGTCTTCTCCTCCACTTACTCACTGGTTTATTATTGCTTCCTTTCGCTTCTGGTTTTCATGTGTTGCTCTGGTTTATGTTTCGCTTTTCGTATTTGCATCATTAATAGTGTTTTGTATTTATGTTTATTTTTTGTTGCCACGTCAGCTTTTTGGTTTGTTTCTTTATTTAAATAAAATAGTGTTCTTAAGTTACTCGTGATGAGTCTGCGCTCTGGGTTTGCCTCCTTCTCCACAGTTCCTGACAGTTTTTGATTTAAAAAAAATCATAATGTATGTATTTTTTTGGCTACAACAAAATTTACAGGTGCAACATGCCATTTATCACAGATTACTGTGTGACATTTGGTTTTAAATTCCTAAAATGGGCACATAAAAACACCTTGGTCAAAACATTGCATTTGAGGATGTGATTTTATTAGTGAAAAGTGGGTGGGCATAGACACAAAATTACAGCTGAAAGCTTAACTATATGATAAAAATGACTGCCTACACAGTAATACTAACAAAGGCAAGAACAATCAAATGTGCCCAATTTGTCAAGTTAGTCACGTTTATCAATGTGGTTTCAGTTGAATTTGTCAGAAACAGTTTGAAGAAGGATTTTAGGTCATCAGTCGAGGATCTGCCATCCTGTGGTCATCCTGAAAACATTTCCAGTTGAGAATCGACCCCTCAGCTGGGGATGAAGACCAAGTTATATTCTCGTTCTTTGAGCATAATGTGCCTGCAGCCTCAGCAAGGTCCTCCTCCTCATCTCTGGAAGTTCTTCATCAGCTGTCTCTTGGTCTGGGTCAGATTCTGCGTTGTCTCTAACTTCTGACACCTCCTCCTCCATAACGTCTTCATGTTCCTCGCCTTTCTCAGGCATCACAGGTGTCAACATCAGAGATACAATCCAGAGCCTCAGTAACACTATATTGTTTGGACACTGGGCTTCCACAGAACAAACTTTACAAACAGAAAAAAAGTCTTTATATACTGTAGTCCGGCTAGAGCTGAGAAAGTCAACAAATGTGTCCATCAGATTGTAGTAATTTAAACAAGTCTGGCTGTGTTTTCCACCTGGAAATTATTTTGAATTTACTGTCACGAGAAA
>JAOXNZ010000092.1:22571849-22585459 GCA_028566095.1 Kryptolebias brasiliensis | reverse complement strand
AAACAGATAAAAGGGAAAGTGAGAATTAAAAGATGTTTTTAGTTCACCTTTTCTTTCAAGGAGTGAGGTTTCCCATTTGAAAATAATCCATATTTTTTAAAGTGTGATGACCTTTTCTAACTACAAAAAATAGATTTTAATTAGCAAAATTATTCATGTCCCTTCATGGCTTCCAATAATGTTGTGGTATTTTCACTTTGTAATGAAACAAGGGACTCGTAGATCAACAGCTTACTGGAATATTTATTGTATACTGGAACAGTTGCTTAATAGTTAAGTGTTTTATATGGTGGGGCAGTATTGCAATAGGAACCTCCTCCTTCAACAGTACAAGTACCTAGACTTATGTTTTCTTCATACCTCTTTCTGACATCAGTCTAATACAATGATCACAACATTGTTCATACACGAAGTTTACACAGATTTAAACTTGTTTTTATTATGTTGGCAGACATTCTGGCTTTGAACAAGATATATCTGGGACATTGTGACATTGACTTTTACTCTAGTGCATCCTAACATTATAAACAGGCCCTCTTTCCCCAGAGAAACTGTATACAATAACAGGTTAATTTTTCAAACCTAATAATGTTTCAGTTTTGTTTTCATTTATTCCGACCTCTCCATTCTGTTTTTTTAGTCTCTCACCCCTCATCTCCTTTGTCCAGGCTGGTACAGGAGCATACATGGCCCCTGAGCTTCTGTCCAAAACTCCTTACCGGACATCAGTGGACTGGTGGGCCCTGGGCTGCAGTATCTATGAGATGGTGGCTGGATACACACCTTTCAAAGGCCCTGAGAACAAAAAGGAGAAGGTGGAGAAAGAAGAAGTGCAACGCCGGATTCTCAACGAGGAGCCAAAGTGGGAGCACAAGTGCTTCGATGCTCCCACCAAGAATATCATCGAACAGTTCCTCAAGAAAAAAATGGACGAGCGCCTGGGCATAAAGTAAGGGAAGCTTTTTTTAGTTTGTGCTCAGACTTTTTGCATCATATTGTGTCACTGTAGACTAGAGAAATCTGTTTTATGTGATGGATGGGGCAGTTTGAACTCTGCTTCCATGAAGAAATCTAAACCTTTAAGCCAGCTGGGTGGAGGCGATTGGCCTTTTTGCCATTTTGAATCTCAACGTCCCAATGGGACACATGGGAACGTTGTTTGTGAATATGCAAGAGTTTTTTTTAATCGCTTCAGTTGTGCATTCACTCAGAAATGGCATTTTAGGAGCCCAAAATGGTATTTTTTCAAAACTGGCTCCACAGTGAAAAAATCTTGTGTTTTCATGTAGACAGCCAATGCGCAACCTTTAGAAAATGATGACATTGCAGACATACCTCTAACCCATTAATCATGGGTATCTTCTTCTTCTGTTGTGTTTACATTTTGCACCTTGTGTGTAAACTTTATGGGCTTGCTGCATGCCTTGTTTCCTGGTTTTAGTGTACAATATTTTCAGGGCAGCGTTACAGCACCACGCATAGGCCTGGCATAGTTACTGCAGTGTTTTTGGTAGTTTTGGGTCCTTTTTGGTGTTTCCGTGTGAATGAAGACATTTCTTCAAATGGTGCCATCTTTACAAGGAAAAACTATGTTTCTGTGTGGACAAGGCCTAAGATACATTTTGGATCTTTTCCACAGGAACAACATAGAGGATCCAAGGAAGCATGAGTGGTTCAAGACCATCAACTTTCCCCGTCTAGAGGCAGGGCTGGTGGAGCCTCCCTGGGTTCCCAAACCCAACGTGGTCTACGCCAAGGACACGGGTGACATCGCAGAGTTCTCCGATGTCAAGGGCATCACGTTTGATGCCAAGGACGATAAATTCTTTAAGGAGTTCAACACAGGAGCTGTGCCCATCCAGTGGCAGCAGGAAATGATTGATACAGGACTATATGATGAGCTCAATGATCCCAACAGGAAAGAAGGAGGTTTTGACGATGACAAGAAGTCTGGCACGTGTATAATGCTGTGAGCAGGTACATGTTCATCATGTAACAACTAATCAAACTCAATTATTTGTTTTCTCTGTGTCAAGCACAATAACATTGATTTAAAAAAGGGATCATGTTTCAGGAGATGTGAGCATCTTTGTTGGGACAGACGTAGCATCTCTCCTTTGTAAGGATGCTCATAGTTTAGAGATCAGCTGCTCTTGAGGTGAGGTTCAGTAAAATATGAAAAGTCTGATGTTGTATTTTACATATGGTTCCTGATTCACAGCTTTTCTCAAAAACATGCAGATTTAATGTTGTAGCCACTTTGAATATGACTGCTAGCAGTAAGCTTTTCACTGATGATGCTAGTGTTAGAGGAGTACGCTGTGGGCCAGAAATACAGTTTAATAGTACAACAAAACTGTCAAAGACATTAAAGTGTGGTTTGATTGATTGTTGTTTAGTCGTTGTTGTTAAATTTAGAATTGTAACCAAATTGGGGGGAAAAAACATACATTTAGCAATTTGAAGCTTTTTCTAGACTTCAAAATCGGTTTGTGCTGGTAAATTGTGGAATTTTGCAGGATTTTATGTAATTATTGCCACCATAAAGCCACACTGTTTCTATGATGAAAAGTGCTTTTAAATGACACTTGGCAGACAAATTTCTAGTTTACTGGTGTGATCCTAGACCTTATGGTTCTGAATGATCACAACAATTACATCTAGGTGGTCATTCATCCGCCTGACACGTTACCTTTACACCACCACATGAAAAGCAATTGTTTGTATTATACATAAGGAATTAAGCCAATATCTATGCAAAAAAAGAAATGATGCTTGTAATTTAAAGTTTAGTAAGATTTTACAGACAAAATAAAAAATGTAAAAAACCCTCCCCTTTTGAGTTGGTGCTTTGAGGCTCAAGCGAATGAAGACTTAAAGGGATATTTTGGCCATTTTAAAGTGGGGTTTTGTTGAAAGGTTATGAACAATTAATATAGTGTCAATTGTGGATAGCACTTTGAACAACCTTAGTTAAGAGCAATAGAGTTTAATTCTGACAGGACAAACAAGCTAATAGCTAGTTTGAACCTTGATAAAAGAAATCTAGACATCTGATGGGAATCTGGAAGTTGAAACAGAACGGGACCAAGTTTTAAGCCCCACCCCCCTTCTATTTGAACTTGCAAACAACCACAGAAATCCATGTTCAGTACCATAGAATTTTAAATTGATGGCGGTATAAAGGTTTGAGATAACATTCACATGAACCACTACAAAACTTTAGAAAATGGAGCTGTTTTAAGGTGGAAGCGATCCACTTTGAGACTAGCTGTGAGCTCATGAATCCAAAGCGAGGTCGTTTAAATATCTCCAAGATACAAGATATTATTAGGTCAAAACCTTCCTACAGAACATTACTTCACAATGGTTAAAATATCCCTTTAAGCCCTGGAAAGTTGGGGGAGTGATAAGTGCAGAAATAGCAGCTCCGCTGCACAGGATGGAGGACAGTTTAGAGGAGTTGGGCAATAAATTCCTGAACCAGGAATCCTATTCCCATTGCTCTGAAACACTGATAATCCAGGGTGAAAACCTCTTAGTTTAAGAAGGGTGTAAATGGTTCAAACTACCCAGATGCTAGAAAAAGATTCTGCAGTTTAATGTGGATTTTAAGACTTGGGATAGTTAAAAAAAAAGTTGTTTTTTTTCATCAATGTCTCAGGGTGTTTATGTGTTTTTAAGCTGACATGTGGGCAAAGTTGAGTTTTTACAAGTTATGTTGATTTAAATGTATGATCTTGTACTTGTAAATATGCGAGAAAAATGTAGAAACCTTTGATGGAATTCTGACACATTGATGAATCTTGATTCAGTCTGAAGAAATTAAAGAATTGTCTTTTAAGAGTCTGTGTTTCTGTCCTTTGTCGCAGTCCCCAGGTTTAAAATTGTTCCACAGCGTCAGAGAACACTCCAGATTGAGGCCTGTTACGCATGTTCTCCTGGATATATATAACCACAGAGAAAGTGCTGCCCAGGACTCTGGAGTAAAACCTAAAAATATCAGCTGCAATAATCCTTCTCAAGATGTCAACTGCTCTGCTCCAGGCCTCTATAAATTGGCAAGTTTAACTCTTAGCTGATAAAGCGATAACCAGGGTTACTTTCACCATCTTGGCTTAAATCAGCTTCTTACTAGTACTAGTAATAGTACAGGATGAAGAGCTACAGTTTGACTTTGTGTGTGTGTTAGGAGTAAAGTCCAAATGTCTATAAGAGAAAACAGCAAAGGTTTGCTATTTGCTTCTGAGTGACATTAAACATCTTTGCATTTCTGAGCAAACATTTTCAAACATGAAATGAATAGTCTAATCATTTTTGAAGTAATGTTTCGTGAAATAGCTCTCATTAGTTAGTACCTTATCAGCAGTAACATCAGTCATAGAACACAGACAAAAGGGCAAAAGTCTTCATCCCTGCTAGGCTAACGGCTAGCCAAACGAAGGCCTGTTTCTTTTGATCGTTTTCAGGCTTATGTTTCATAACCGAACGTCTGGGTTTCTACACACATTTATGTGTGCTGAGCGACTGAGGATGCTGAATGTGTCAGTGTGCCGGATCAGCACCTCTACTTGTGCAAAAGTTTACTGAATTCGCATAAACACGGTATATCTATGCTCAGCACACGGTACATTGGTGTAGAAACACGGACATTGCTCAGTTAAAAACCCAGCAACAAACTAAACAAATGGTGTCATGCAAAATGTAGAGGTTTAATACCAAATGTACAAAATGTAAACATACTATTTTTTGTCTCTTATTGTTTATAACATAAGGTAGGAGATTACAGGCCATTAAGGTGGATTCCTGCTCCAGATAAACCCCAGCAGATTATGTCACATTTAGTAGGACCTGCTGCTGATGGTGAAGGACAGAGCTGCTGTAGCCTCAGAGCTCCAGTGGAACCACACACATGGAAATACTGTAAAATCACAATTTTTAATTTTTTTTCTACTGGCCTTGACACTCAGTTCAGTCTCTGATGGGTTTGGTTATTGACACAGTAATTCAAATAAACAAAACGCTATAAAAACTTTTAGTAAATACAAAAATTACGAATAAAACTCACAAAGAATACTGCTGTTGCTTCATAATATTACAACGCTCATACAGCCAGTTCGTTACACGTGCTTTTGTGGCTTTGTAACTTGTTTTTTGAATGTAGCTCTAAGGGGGTATAAAATATCTCAACACGAACAAATCTGTGAATATTAAGCTGTTATTAATTTCTTTGTACTTTGATTTCAGAAACTTATTTTATTATAAGTTTGAATTGTGCTTTCCTTTGGACATTGAGTGCTTTTGCACTCATTTCACTGTAACATGATGATTAATTTACTGGGACGTTGTGTAAAATGTAAATAAAAACAGAGTGTAATGTTCTGCAAGTCTTGGAAACTCATATTTTATTCAAGGGATACACACACACACGCACACGCACACCCACCCAAATAAATACCTCTCATACATCAATTATGATATTATGACACATTATGATATTCATGCAGGGAATGCTACAGCTAGCTGCTTCTGCTTTTTCTTCTTGCCAGTAACAACAGGATTGTATGTAGATAACTTGGTTCTTTCCACAGAACCAAACTTCAAAATATCTCAGTTTTCATTAAACAATTTTGAAACAATTTGAGATCATTTAAAAGGAGAATAAAACATTTTAACGCCAGAAAATGGCAGCCATGGCAGGTTTGCCTCAAAGAGTTCAGTCTGTTGTCAGACCACTTATTGACTTTCATGCTTGTTAGACCTACATACTGTTTTTGCCTTTTATCATTTATTTCCATTAGTTTAATTTAATTCCCAACAAAATGAGAAATAACGAAGGGTGAATCAAAACAGTCACGACGTCAGTCTCTTCCGTTTCTCTGTCATAGCTTGGTCCCTCTGGTGTTTCCGCGTTTGACCAATAAGGTTCTGGCTCTGGCTCCCTCGTGTGGCGGCAGGTTGGTACTACAGTTTGCACTTTGAGTGCACAAAGTGAACAAAAACAAGAAACGGTCTTCCGGCTCCTGCCGTACAGATTTAAAGAAAAACTTTCAGTTCAATTATACGTTTTATAAAAGTCCATATGTTATTCTTAACACTCTGTTTGTATCAAGATTTCAAAAATAAAACCACTAAGAATTTTCACAAGGACAAATAAAAAAAAACTATAGAAAGACAGACAGATGACGGCCTCAGTTAGTGAAATGCACAGATATTGCTACCTTCTGCTCCCTTTAGCTACCAGTTTGCTACTTTTAACTTTAGCTACCATTCTGCTTTTAGCTAAAACTTTCCTCTTTAGAGCTTTTAGCTGCAGTATTGCTAATTTTAGCTACTGTTTTGTTGCTTTTAGCTATACTGTTTTCCCAATTTTAGCCTGTTTGGCTAAATGTAGCTACTGCTTTGCTAATTTAAGCTTTACCATCTGTTTTGCTCTTAGCTACAGTTTTGCTAGTTTTAACTAATGTTTCCCCAATTTCAGCATCTGTTTTTGCTAAATCTTTTTTTTTTTTTTGTTTGCTTTTCTGATTTGCCAGTTGGAGTATCTTTCCTGAAAACCAACAGGTTTACATATTTTAACATTTTTATTTACTTACCTTACTTCAAATGATTAAAAAAAAGAGAACTTTTTTTTTCTTCAAAATCACTTTTATTCCACATTTTATTTCATCAGGTCTTAAGGCACCCTGAAGAGATGTTACAGATTTCAACTGTGGGTTCCTTTTAAGACTGTGTAAACATAGCTTTGAATAAGATCCTCTTCTGTAAATCTTTGCTTAAATTATATTTCTTTACAATGCACAGACATTGTGTTTTGTGACAAAAATACAATGTGAATTAAGTTAATCTGATCATGTATGTGTGTGTGTGTGTGCGCGCGTTTGTACTTGTGTATATTTATATATAGATATATACACTGAAGAGTAATAGATTGGCAGACAATCAGATAAACAGGCTGAAGAAGAGAGTAAACTAACAATCTTTGAGACCCAGATAGATATACAGATCACATAGAGATATACAGTACGTAGTTACAGTGAACGCTTCTCCACCTGTCTCCTCAGCCACCACCGGCGGCGCTCTGAGCGAGGCGGCTCATCTCAGTCCTGGAGGGCTCCCCCACGTGCTGGCTGTCGCAGTGGAGAGGGGAATTAAACAGGAAGACAGGCAGACAGACAGACGCAACATGCAGACAGACGAACAGACAGACACACGGCACAAGACTAGGTTGCGGCTCCGCGGGCCACAACACAAAGATCTATCTATATTTCCCTAAATATGGTAAGGTTCACAAGTTATTTATAGCTGAAAGGGAGTTTGTAGTTGGCATTTCATATACAGGGATACATTGGCTATATTTGATTATCAAGGTACGTCTTGAAATCTTTGTGATGTGTGCTGAGATGGAAATACTCTGGAGATAAATACTCTACTCTTTTTCACCTCTACTATACAGCAAGATAGAAATCCTCACAACAATTTTACCGTCTCTCAAACAGCTTAAGAGACGAAAACAACACGCTCATTCTAACAGAGGGAGATTAAAAAAAACAACATAATGATAATAAAAGGTATCAGCAATTACACAACAGCTCCAAAGGGCTCAGCTGCAATGGCTATAAGTTATCAAATCACATCTATGCTAAAAAAGAACTAAATTAAGTAAAGAATAAAGAGTGCAGCAGGTGGATGCAGGGATAGATGGATGAATTGGGTCAGGACCAGAGCCTGTGTTGGGTTTTGGGGATGTCAGCGAAGAATCGTGGCAGAAAGAAGGGTCAGAAAGGTCATCAAAGCAACACCTGAGCTCAACTACCAGAAGCCTAACTTATCTGTATGAAACTGAGCTGCCACATCCAGAAATCTGCCGCCTTTGTGACGTATTTGACACTTCCTTCCTTTTTTTTAAAACACCTTCGTCCTTAGCGAACGCAGACAACCTCATCAGGTTCCCTCTTTACTCCACAACCTTAATCCTGAAGGTCACACGGCCCAGGAACTTGTCCCTCTCGTCATTGTTGCGCAGGTTGGAGCCCTCCACCCGGCACTCCACAGACAGCTCCTTGTTGTAGTCCTCCTTGGTGAGCAGGAGCTTCACAGCCACCAGGGGCTGCACGTACTTTTCCTGCAGCGAGAAGAGGCATCAAACAGACTTCTGTCAGCACCGCTGCATGGAACAGGATATGATCTGACCTCTGACAAATACTCACATGGGCTTTCTTGCCATAGTAAGGAAAATACATCTTATCAATGCGCCCCTCAGAGGGGAAATACTGCATCTGGACTGGATTGTCTTTCTGCAAAACAGAATACACAACGAAGTAAATGTCACCAGTTGCTTCTCGGGAATTAAAGAGAAGTTGCATACATTTTGAGGTGGGGGTTCTGTGGAAAAGTGTTGAACAATTAAAGACTTAGTTGTTGTAGCTAGCTAGCTTTTTGAATTACCTCAGTTCAGAGAAATAGATAGCAAGGATAGTGATAGTGTTTTCCTGCGGCTATTAAAAACAAAGTTTAATTCTGACAGACAAGCTAACAGCTAATCCAAACATAGCTAAGACAAAAGTGAATTGCTGCCATCTTAAAACTCCAATCTCCAAAATGCCATAGTAGTTCATGCAAATGCAATTTCATAAACCTTCACACCACCATCATTTTCACAGGACGCTACAGCTAGCTACAACTAGCTGCTAGCATAGCTAGCTGTAGCGCTGAGATCACTTCCAAAAGGAATAACATATTTCTGTCAAAGTAACTGTGAACAGAGAAACGAATGGCAATATAACTGTTTGAATATTAGTGTTTGCATAAACTGCTAACTGCAGTGATCCGCTCTGGAAAAAGGTCCACTTGTGTCACATTGACAAACACATTGAACAAACCTACTTCCAGAGCAGATTTGCTGTCTTAAAACAGCTCTAGTCTTCAAACTTTTAGAAGTTTGTATAAATGCTATAATTCAAACCTTTACACTTCCATTAACTTTAGATTACACGGCTATTCTGGCAGGAAAATGAGGATATTCCTGTTGGAAGTGTACCCGGGCTGCACTGGAAGTTTTACTGCTAGCTGCTGCTACTTGCAGTCACAAATAACCACAGAATTCCATGTAAATAACCATGTAATGCAAAAATGACAATAGTTTAGAAATTTATGAAACAGAGTTTGTAAGAACTGCTATAAAAGTTTGGAGACTGGAGCTGTTTTAAGATGGCAGCAATCTACTTTGGTCGTAGCTGCTTTTGGATTTGCTATTAGCTCATCAATCCTTTCAGATTTAAACTCTAGTTCTCCAAACTTAAGTTACTCAGGCCATGTTCATGCAGTTTTTTCAAAACATTTTATTTGTTGTTTCCAAAAATATCAAACACGGCATTGTTTCTTGAAACGTCTTCATCCACACGGAAGTGACCCAAAACACTGTAGTAACTATGCCAGGTCTGTATGTGGCACTATAACGTTGCTATGAAAATACACCAAAAACAGGAAACGTGTGGAGCATGAGCTATAAGGCTGGGTCCAAACTGTAAACACAACGAGAAAAAGAGGATGCCCTTATGTTGTAGGGTAGATTAGAGGTGACATCGTTTTCAAAAGGTTACATTTTAGCTGTCTACACAAAAATGCAAGGGTGGCAGTTTTCAAAATATACTGTTTGGGGCTCCTAAAACGTTTTTTATTTTGTGTGGACGCATGGCTGAAATGATAAGAAATACTTTTGGGTATTCACAAAACATCGTTCCCTTTCTCCACAAAGAGCTAGATATCTACAGCAGGTAAAATATTCATCACTTTTCCACAGAACCCCACTTCAAAATGTCTAAAATACCCCTTTAAAATGCAAATTGGAAACGATTTAAAAAGAACGTGACACAGGACTTAAAGTAAAAGCAATGATGCTCTGTGGTTAGTGAAGAGTTTAAATGAAATGAGAAACATGATGTGCTGTGGTGAATCTGAAAAAGTGACATTTCTGGCAAATAAAAAATTAAAAACACTGATTGTGTTAAAAATAAACTGTAACATGTCACTGGGATGGGTTTAGAGGCACCCGCATAATGACCTGTTACATAACAGAGATGTGTTAATAATCCTACTGGGCTTATCCTGATAATTTACATATTCATCTTACCCTAAAGACGTCAGTGACGGCATGCAGAAAGACATGAGACACAAAACAAACAAAAAGGAGGGAAAAAAATGAAAGCAAGATTAACAAAAAAGAAATACTGAAACTATTTTGGTCATTAGTGTTTTTAATGGAAGAAATGAAAAGACACAAAAACACAGACATGACGGCAGCACATGTGTAAAGTTGGGTTTATTGTTTTACTTTGACTGTGCAGTTGATGTAAGGATCTCCAGACGGCATCAGGCCGATGATCTATGGGAATGAAGCAGGAGATTTGTAACAACCAAATCAAATCTTTTTTATTTATTTAAGAAGCTGTCAGTGAGTGGTGGCATTTTCACATTTTAAACCTGAA
Organism: Kryptolebias brasiliensis; assembly: GCA_028566095.1. NCBI lineage: Eukaryota > Metazoa > Chordata > Actinopteri > Cyprinodontiformes > Rivulidae > Kryptolebias > Kryptolebias brasiliensis. Next base: position 22,574,972 of record JAOXNZ010000092.1, on the reverse strand, counting down.
AACTGAGCATTACCCTGTTCATTTTCAGCAGAACGCAGGGTTTTCCGTCATGATATCCAAAGTTGGTGTCGGAGAGTCCGGAGCAGTGACTCAGGGTTGACCTCTTGAAGCTACAAACTTTCTTTGTCATTTCCTTACTGTCTTCTTGTGATTTGTACTTTCCAGGATTGCAGTGTTCATTCTTCTCCTGGACAGTGTCATTATAAGCTAACAGAGAGATGGCACGGACAAAGATATATGTACAGAGAGTTTAATGAAACTCTCAGAAAGTAATCTTTAGACGGACATCTGCGACTGAACAAATTTTGAAGTCAACCTGATTTGAGATGGCCGCCACAGTCAACTGACCTTAAAAAAACACAAACAATGGCTATAACTCTGTCAGTTTTACATATGCTGAGCTAAGATTTGGTGTGGTAGTAGCTGACACTGATCCCCAACACATATTCTGAGCCCTAACAGATACTCCAAGATCTTTGTTTATAATTTTGCCATTACCAAATGGAGTCAACTCTGTCTGTTAGCAAAATATCTCATGAACAACTGGATGGATTTTAATGAAATTTTCAGGAAATAAACATTGGATGAACGTCTACAACTGGTTAACGTTTGAAGCTAACCCAACTCAAGATGACTTTAGCAAACACAAAATTGGCTATAACGGTATTTTCAAAGTTTGACCAGAACAGATAAAACAGCTTATTTTCATCATAGATTAGTCTCATTTATTCAATGCACTTACGGTTAAGGAAGGCCCCCAGCTGTTGGACATACTGATCATACTTAGTTGAATCAGATTTGTTGAATGAGATATCCAATGTATTTGGGTGAATCACCAGTCCTGCAACAGAACACCAAGTAAAGTAAACAGGAGGGAAGTGATGGAAACCAAAGCACAGCTACTGAAGTTTGTCTTGGAAAAGAAATCCTGAGAGCTTTTCCCACTGCCAATAAAAGTCAGGAAGAGGACGTTCAAACAGATCAATGCAAAAAGCAGCTGTAATGTAGCACGCTATTGTGACAGCATCTAAATTGAAGCAGTATGAATAATGAATGCCTATAAGAGAAATGTTGCCATTTGGAGTGGACAAACATTCGTCACGTGTGTGGCATTGCTGGGTGAGACACTCACCTGGATGGGGGATGCGGTCTCTGTACCTCGGCACGTAGTCATCCAAAGTGAGCAGCATCACCCACATGGTCAGGGCGAACATACCGGCCAGGAAACAGTAGAACACCAAGTAGAAGAGCAGGATGAGGGCTGCACCAACAGGAACACAACGGAGCAGAAAGAAAGAACAGGGGTGATGAACATTAACCACAATCTCTGATCTAACACCTGCTTCATCGTTAAGCTGATAAGACGAACTATTTTGAATCAAAAAAGGAAATAGTACCCATTTCTAACTAGGTCATGCATCGTGATGGTGTACACACAACAGAGACACATTAACAAGATGGCTGACTGAGACATGAGCAACCTCTCTGCATTGAAAGCCAGTGTTTATAAGTGTTTCTGTGAAGTTAAAGGAAAAAATGACGATGACAAGAACCACACTATGCAAGTTGTGTACATGTTTCCACCTAGAAGAGAAATAATCAATAACCGGCACTAGCCATAGGACCATCAAGTGAGCGAGCAACATCAAAGTTTCCACCTAACTTGGAAAAAGTGAAGCAAATTACAAAGATCACATTCCATCATTGTAAACCAGGTCTTGTGCGCTTTGTTGCACCTTTTCAAGCCACACATGCTCATCTTATGTCAAAGATATACTAACAGCCATTCCCACACGCTATGGGACCAAAAACAAAGTTGTGGAAACAGTAAAGAAAACGAGTGAGATAGCTCTAATGTGATGGATGGGATGCACCAATACCACAGATTTAAGAGTAAAAGTACTTACATTTGAGTACTTACTGATACAGATTACTGATTCGAGTACTAATAAACACCACTACACTTCCTACAATTACTTTGAAAATGTGTTTGAAAATCAGAGGAGCTCACTTTTTGTGTTCACTCCTCAAATGGAGCCAGGACAGGAGTAGAGTTTCCAAAAGTGCCCATTGGTGAGAGGTAAGGTTGTTGGAAAGCTCGTGCTCAGATCCGTGTATTCCCAGGACCTCTTCTGCTCCATGAGACACTGTAGCATGTTGAATGTGCAACAAGAACGCACACGGTATCGGGCAAATACTTCACGCTGGTCTCTGTGTTGGTGAATCCCTAATTGTCACAGAATCTTATGTCACTGTACTCAACATTTTGACTCCTGCTTTTGTTCATTTAGTTTCCAAAATCTTGTCTAAATGAAAACTGTTTTATTCTGCAGGGTAGAACAAAATGGTTTGCTTCTTTTAGGTCACAGATTCTAAGCTCAGAATTTAGTTTGAAGAGTAATTATGGAAGCACCAAATTGCATCCATATTTGTTTCATACTCACATTGCAGCCCTTTGAATCATAATTGAATCAAATCGTTAGGTGTCTAAAGATTCCTACCCTGTCTAACCAGAGGACCATTGAGTGAGTAACATCAAAATTGCAGACTAACTCTGAAAAGGTGAAGTGAATTACAAAGTTCACTGCAACTTTTATTTTGAAGGAATTCCATCTGTATTCAGTGGTTGAAAACCAGGGCTTGTGCACCATGTTTCGAACTTTGGAGCCATGAAAGACAATAATAATCATATATCAAAGACGTACTACCACAGCCAGTCCCACACTCTACAATGGGACCAAAACCAAAGTAGTGGAAACACTGAAGAAAGTGGGTCAGAAAGCTCCAACATGTGATGCATGATGGACATCCACTACCACAGAATCTCATATCACTGTACTCAGCAGTCTGACTCCTTTTTTTGTTGTTGTTGTTCAATTAGCTCCCAAAATCTTGTTTGGATGAAATTCTGCAGTGCAGAGCAAAGTATTTTGTTTCTCTCAGGTCTAAGAGATTCTGTGTTCAGGATTTTGTTTGAAGTGTGATTATGGAGGCATCAATAATCGTTTTATAATCACACTGCAGCCCTCCTGAATCATAATTAAATCGTGAGGTGCCTAAAGATTTCCACTCCTACCTCTAACTAATATAAAGAGTTTTGTTCCCAGTGGACCCCCACCCCCC
>JAOXNZ010000092.1:22485935-22507274 GCA_028566095.1 Kryptolebias brasiliensis | reverse complement strand
GCTCTGTCCTTCCCTTCAGTCCCACAGAGTTTCTCAGAGACTCTGGAGAGCTACACGAGGCAGGGCTTCAGGGTTATCGCTCTGGCACATCGACAGCTTGAGTCCAGACTTTCATGGCACAAAGTCCAGAACCTCAGCAGGTACGTCTCTTAATGTCTGATAACACGTGTCACAGTACATGTAGCTGCTTCTTCCTCCATTCAAAATCAGCTTCGTCTGATGCATGCATGTTAATTTTACAGTCAAATTTAAATATCTATCCTTTATTTTGCCCATTAGTAAAGAAGTTATACAGGCAAACCTTATGCTGGATGCACAATAGTGCAACCAGAACTAATCAACAAACTACCAGACTGAAGCAACAGAAATCCCACTTGTTTTGAATTACTGTTCTGATAAATGTGGTCAATTATTTAAAAGAATACATGATGTCCAGCATACAAAAAGTTATGTTTACAACATTCAGTTTGAATTTTATTTAATTGAATTGTAATCATAACTTAGTTCTAAAGGCTGAGTATCTGAGCAACAGAGATGGACAGAAGATCTCCAGCTTGTTGACAAATGTGTTAGACAATCATTAAACTAATTTAAAAAAAGTTGTAAAACCACATTTTGTAATGTTACAAAGGCATGACTGAGGAAGAGAAGGAAACAGGTAAAGAACTGTCCTGCCTGTCAATATTAAAAATGGAGACAGTTTAGAAATCTTGAAAAATTATAACTTACTATCCTCAGTGCAAAAACTTGATGGTATACAAACACTTTTCATTTATATCGGTGTTATTTCAAACAAGGTATAAAAAAAGAAAATGGGTCTCCAGACAAGACTGCTATAATGTACTGAGCGTTGGCATATACCAGCTAATCCATCCATCCATGGATTTTTTTTACCCGCTTCTCCTTTCCGGGTCACAGGGAGCTGGTGCCTGTCTCCAGCCATTACTGTGTGAGAGGCATTAGATTTTATACATAAAATAGGTTAAAAAGGTTGGTATCCTAATGTATAATATTTAATACAATATGTCACTAATATTGATAATATACAGTTAGGGGTGGCACAGCAGCACAGTGGTTAGAGCTGTCACCTCCAAGCAAGAAGGTTGCAGGATCACTTCCTGACCTGGGGCCTTTCTGGGTGGAGTTTACATGTTCTCCCTGTGTTCACGTGGGTTTACTCTGGTTTACTTTGGTTTCCTCTCACAGACTAAAAACATGCATGTCAAGTTAATTGGGAACTCTAAATTGTCTGAACTTTGTTAGCTGGTATATGCCAACTCTCAGTACATTGCTTTACAGTAATTATAGCAGTCTTGTCTGGAGACCCCTGGTAAAAATAATAATACAGTGTATAAGATTAATATTTCCATTGAACAAAAATAAATATAGAAATTATTATGCCTAAACACTGTAGCACTCTGCATAGTTTTTGACAAGCTTACAAGCCTTACAAATCCAAATGTATATTCTCTATGACAATAAACTCATTAAGGCAAGTTTAATGAGCAGAATTTTATTTACATTCAATCTTTATCAAACTGTTTTTTTACTGTTCATTTCAGGTATTCATACTTTTACATTAGTGATACTCCTTGTCAGTACAAGTCTGTCCCACTTTATTTGGAACTAAAAACAGTGTTGAAAATGATTAACTGATATTTTATAATTATTCATGTTTCTGGAAAATATATATTTACCTAAGTATTATTATGACGGGTAACCTATCGCAGTAGCACAGATATGTTTTGCTTTAATAACTATTTTGTGACAGTATATACAATATTCAAGACAGATAAAACTGAAAAGGTCATGTTCTTAATAATTTATGAACTAATATAGTACAGAACTCACCTATGAAGCGTAATGTCACGTTCTTTCAAGGGTGGGTTCCAACAATTATAACAATCAATGGTGAAATATTATGCTTCTTGGCTGACTTTAGGTTTTTAACTCTGCTATTTATATAGTTTGTTGCCATTCTGACAGTATCTAAGGACGCAAAAGTTTTTGCCTCACTATAGACTGCACTGTGGTTGGCCATTCCAGTGTCTATTTTAGTGTTGCTAACTGTTTGTCCTTACTCACAGCCCTGCTCAGAGATTTTTGTCTATTTGTTTTACAACTTCTCCCCCTTGTTGTCAGCTTGGATTTTGTCTGGGAAGTTTAAAAAAAGCCACTTTAACGAAGGTGCCTGTTAAACACATGGTAGCTAAATTCTAAATTCTGTTGAAGTCAAAAGAGCAGCAGTCAAAGAGTTGTTTCACATGTACATTTAGGCAAATCAAAATGCACATTAGAACCTAATAAAATGGCATTGTGTTAAAACGAAACCTTTAGCCCTATGATGTGCAGATATGATCCTGGTCCACATCACCTCATGCTAAAACTTTTTTACTGTTCTTTGAATGAATAGTAACATTCAAAAGTAGTAAAAGGTTTAATGTTTCTTTTTTATTTTTGAAATGTGTTGCACGCCTGAAAATCAGATTTTTCTGGGTTCATATTTTCTATATAATGTCCCAGTTTTTCAGAATCAAAATATTCTTCTCTGTTAATTGATTCTGTGAAACTTGGATTTAAGAAGTGATATCATACAGGTTTTTTTTAATTTTTCAAATTTGGTGATAAGTGGCAGCAAAAGTTTAGGAGATTCATGCTTTGTGTTTGTTTTAAAGGGATCTGATGGAGACCAACATGGACTTTCTTGGTTTGATCATCATGCAGAACAAAATAAAACCAGAGACTGCCGGTGTTTTATGTGAACTACAAGAAGCCAACATTCGTACTTTAATGGTCACAGGTAGCTGCAAAGCTGTGTACTCATTCATGTCGTTAATCATCAGTTTCTGTGTGGTTCTCACTCTTGTTTTTTCTTCCTGACATCATTAACCAGGAGACAACATGCTGACAGCCATTTCTGTGGCTCGAGACTGCGGGATGGTTCGTCCTCATGAGAAGGTCATTATCGCAGACGCTGCCCCTCCCAAAGACTCCCACCCTGCCAGCATCACGTGGCGTTACACCGACATCCCCGCTCAGACTGCCCAGGACAATCAGGTGAGCTCAAAAATGGACTGAGTGCCACCACACCATAAAGGTGATTAAATCTTTGATTTCAAAACAACATAAAAATTAACATGTGACGACCAGAAGGTTTTTGCACAGTAACTGTTTCTCTGAGACTTGATTTCTACTTTGTTTTTGTTGTCTGTATTATTAGGAGTGCTGTCAGCGAGTGACAGACATAGGTGTGTGGTTACCATGGTGACGCCAATGAGCCTCTGATTAATTTTGATCTTGGTTGTCTTTACACGTCTTTTACAGTTTGTGCATCAAAATGGCAGCATTTTATCAGCTTGGATTGTTACAAAAGGAAGTCCAAAACATTTGGGCTTGAGAGACAAAAGTTGAGGGATGTTCTGCATTGACACTGTTCAAAATTGAATTAGAAATGTTTTAATAATAATTCTGGTGGATTGATTTATTAATAGAAGAGAGCTGGCTTCTTTCCAGTTTCTTGTCTTGAAGTATGGGAAGTTTTCAAAAGCACACTAAGGCCTGAAGGCACTTCTGAAACATCACCTGGCTTTTCATCAAAATGAGTCGGAGCAAACTGTACGCCCACCAAGCCAACTAAGGTCTGAGGCTTCCGTAAAACTTATCAGACTTTGAATCTCTTGGACAGCCAAAATGTTTGCATTGTATTCCTTTTAGCTCAAAAATGGATAAAAGTAAGACAAATATTCAAACTGTCAAAGCAAATCTCATCTTTCACATGAAAAGCCTTCTTATGTTGTGAATCAACCCATTCCTGCAGGCTCTGCGTTGTTCTTGTTGTATCCACAGGACTGGGAATGTTTGTATTATTTGAGCTGGCCCCTACTTCTCTCTTCTAAAAGTATTACGAGGACAGACGAAAGATGTTTTTAACGAGTGGATTTCTCTTTGTCTCTTTGCAGTTTTTGTGCTTCAGGTTGGAGGGCACCTTCAGCATCTCTGCGGGGCTCTTTAGGAGTATCTGTGCATTTATAATTAGTTCAGCTCCTTCAGGAATCAGTAGAAAAGGAAGGCATTGACAAAAACAACTAAAGGATTCTTTCATGTGTGTTTCTAGGTTCTAAAAGGCAGCACTTCTAATTGTTTTCTTCAAACATTGTTTGTCCTTCAGAGTGCAGAGGTAACAGTGGAGGAGGGGGCGCATCACTTCGCTGTGAGCGGCAAAGCCTTTGCTGTCATCACAGAGCACTTTCCTCAGCTGCTGCAGAAGGTACAGCCTGCCTTTGCCCACAGAAACACACACGGGTTTATTTTAACACGTCTGTATCTAAACTGCTGTGATACAGTTCAGTTTTCTGTCCACATGGGGGCGCTGCAGCTTGCCCTGAGAGCCACTGTGTTCGCTCGCATGGCTCCAGACCAGAAGACTCAGCTGGTGGAAATCCTGCAGGGCATTGAGTGAGTTTGTCTTTAGTTTCATTTCTGTTTGTTTTCTAAACTTCCATCTTTAATTGTTTTATTTTTTTGCTTTTCAGCTACATTGTTGGGATGTGTGGCGATGGTGCCAATGACTGTGGAGTAAGTATAGATTTTGGACAGACTGAGATTTGTTATTTGACACAAACTGAGCCAAAATAAAACAATCGGTTTGACATTTTTTTAATTGAATACCTGATCTGTGATCACACAAATTGGGTCACAGATGGAGAATAAATAAAGAATAAGTGGTAATGATGTCTGTGGGTAGAGGGAAAAAAGTCTGCGCTGTAAGCATCCCTGGTTTAAAATCTCATTTATAAGAGTATCCTGGCCAAGACAGGCAGCAGCTCAAAACAACACAGTTTGCACATCACCAAAGAACAAAACAACTGTTTCTTTCTACCTCTCAGGCCCTGAAGAGAGCTCACAGTGGGATTTCTCTGTCGGAGCTGGAGGCGTCAGTTGCTTCCCCGTTCACCTCGTCCACCTCAAACATTTCCTGCGTCCCCAACCTCATCAGGTGGACACATGTTTCTGCTTCAAACACAGTGCTCAAACAGGAAAACAAGACATATTGGTGGAAAAATCTGATTAGATTTTGCAGCCACTTTCTGTTTTTTTTTGGTGGGACTTTTAACTAAAGTTTGAAAACATTCCTACACCAGTGGCATCTTCAGCTCAATATACCATGATTTTTAGTAATTGTTTGAGTAATGTGAGATTTTATGTCTTTTATTTCAAAGGGAGGGTCGAGCTGCTCTCATAACGTCTTTCTGCGTCTTTAAGTTCATGGCTCTCTACAGCATCATCCAGTACATCAGCGTCATCCTGCTCTACTGGGTAAAAATTGTCCTGATCTTTATTCTTCTATATCTTTTCTTTCTGTGTTGCCAGAAAAAAAAACTGTGTAGTTTGAGTCACAGCTAATACACTACAGTAGTATTTTATTTATTGCATTCTGTTTGTTTTCTTGTTGTTTGTATGTTTCATAACAGCACTTGATCTGTAGTTATACAAGTGCAATACTTCAATCAGCCGCAAGAGAGCACATTTACCTCGGGTGAACGTAACACTGTCGAGAGTCAAGTACTGCAAAGGAAATCCAGCAGCTGAGCTATAAACAAGATGACACTGCCTCCTTATTTCTCAGTCTGTCTGGGTTAAAAACCCTCAAGAACACAAACATGCACACCCCTGAGTCATTAAAAGTGGTGAAGTGTTATGGATAACTTCTGTTGCTTTTCTTCGTGTAATTTTTATGCGATGTGTGAGAGCTGAAATATAATTTAGAATCCTGGTCAGGCGTCGTATAATAGTACAATAAGAAGTCAAATGAGACACAAAGAAAGGTTTTGTTGAACTCCAAAGGAAGAACATTATGAACCTTTATACTTGGTGTTTCATTATGCCTTTAGTTTCCATTTGTTTAATTTGCCAAGGCAGCTTTAATTTTTTTTTCGTATGGAACTTTTCTCTTAATGCAGATTCTCAGCAACTTGGGAGACTTCCAGTTTCTCTTCATCGACCTCGTCATAATTCTCATCATCGCCTTTACAAGTAAGCGCCGTGACAACGAGCACCGAAAGAGTTTCCAGTGAGCTGTAGTCTGAAAATAGAGCAACAGGAAGGAGGTTCGCTTGCAGCTTTCTTTGTGCCTGTTTTCAGTGAGTCTGAACTCAGCATGGAAGGAACTGGTGTGGCGTCGCCCGCCATCCAGCCTGATCTCTGGCCCGCTGCTCTTCTCAGTTCTGACCCAGATCCTCACCTGCCTGGCCTTCCAGGTCCTGGCTTTCTCCTTGGTACAGAAGCAGAGCTGGTATGAGACATGGACGCCTCAGTCTGAGTGAGTCCCATATGTTCTAGCTTCTGAGGCCTTATCTACACCCCTCAGGATATTTTTTTTTAGTTTCTGTTTTTTATTTTTTTCTCCGTCTACACATTTTAATGAAAAGGCTGACAATACTCCTGTTGTGCCACTAGGGGGAGAAAATGCCCACATTAACGATGTATCAAAATGCAAAAACAGCATTCTGAAGCTAGCTTTCTTTTTAACTTAAGCCAGTCGTTTTTTAAAGTAATGGTTTTCTAAATTTTCTGGACATTTTTCAGTTTTCTTTGGACTTTGGCTGCTTTTTCTCTTATTTTCAGTGCTTTTTCCTGACCTTGATGGGATGTTCAGTGTGTCCTAATAAAGTGTGAGGGATCGTCCTTCAAACAATCATCCGCTCTATGATGCGTTTTTTGCTCATAACTCTTTGGGAATCACCTCTGTGCAGCTAATATCTTATTTTCTGTTTGTCAGACTGTGTTATCTTTGGTGTTTTTCATAGATTCAACAAAAAAAAGGAAAAGGGAACCAATTGTTTCTTTGTGACAGACTGCTGGTAATAACGTGCTCAAAGATCCAATGTAAAATTGGTTCTTTGCTAAGATATGTGTCGACACAATTCTGGTTCATCCCTTGTGTTTTGGAGCCTTTTTATTCCTGAATGATACATAGGTCAGAGTAAAGTGCTTTAACAAACAACAAATAAACATTTCTCTAATGATGGTCAGATACGGGGACTGAAAATGACTGGAAAACAGCCAAAGTCCAGAAAAACATAAGACTTTCAGAAAGCCTAGAAAACTACTGATCTTGACCACTTTAAAAGATTACAAAAAAGTCTGGCTGCTTGGAAGGAAAATATAAAGAAATGATAGCTGATTTAAAACTTTTGCATAGTACTGAAGTCCTCATAGGAATATAGTTTTCTCACATGTCATATCACCTTTATGATTTCTATTAGCATTTCAAGTGTGCTGTGAAAAAGTGAAACAGAAGCAGCTGAAAACTTGTCTACATGCTGAAGCTTATCTGTCTGCAGGTACTGTTAGTAGGTGCTATTGTAGTAACAGGCATAGTTGTGATGAGTAAGAGAAATTGGGATCTTTTTCCTTATCCGAGGACATCGTCTCGGTTAAGAGAAACCTCTGAAACACTCAGTCTGCAAGTCCCTGTAAAGATCATTTTCTAACAGCTTATTATTTTGTCATCCTAAGACAGTGGTGTTCAATCCTGGTTCTGGAGGGCCACTATCCTGCATGTTTTAGATGTTTCTCTGCTCTGACTCACCTGATTTGAATGAATGATTGATTAGCTTCTACAGAACTTGAAGACGTGCTGAAGAGCAGGGACATAACTAAAACATGCAGGATAGTGGCCCTCCAGGACCAGAATTGAACACCACTGTCCTAAGAAAAGAAATGTCAGCCTAATAAGTATATTACATTGTGTTCTAACCTTTTCTACCATTTTTTCCATATGTTTTGCATTTCCTCACCTGCAGTGCCTGCAATGGCTCCAGACCCGGGTTTTATCGCAGCCTTAATGTGACAGTGCCTTCTGACCATAAAAACATCAGGAACTATGAGAACACCTCCCTCTTCTACATCTCCTCTTTCCAGTATCTGGTGGTGGCCATCGTTTTCTCCAAAGGGAAGCCATTCAGGCAGCCGAGCTACAAAAACTGTAAGACTTCTCCAGAGACCAGTTTGTTGTCTCAGTAATGGGTGGAAGCACAGAGAACCGCATGTACAGTAAATGTGTGATTTTGTGTAAAAGTTATAAAAAATTATGATCTTACCTGTTGTAGATCGCTTTTTGAACGACCTCAGTTTGGAGTTTAACTTCGACAGGACTGACGAGCTAACGGCTGGTCTGAACGCAGCTAACACCAAAGTGGATTACTGCCATCTTAAAACAGCTCCAATCTTTAAAATTTTACACCGGTTCATGCAAACACCATTTTATAGACCTTTAAACCACCATTAATTATGCAGTACATGGTTATTTACAAAGAATTCAAAATAATAGTGGCAGCAGCAGCAGCTAGCTCTAGCACATCTAGCAGGAATTTCGTATTTTTGCATAAATAACCATGTAATGTAAAATAAGCAATAGACCTTGAACCACAATGTAATTTTGGAGATCAGAGTTGTACCATATAAATGAGCTAATAAGTTAATTCATTTCCAAAACGTAATTTGCCGTGCTAAAACAACTTAGATTTAATAAAATTTGCTGTGGTTTATGCAAATATAATTTTATGAATAACACTGTCAATGTTTGCAATACATGGTTATTTCAGCAAAAGTTATTATGAAACTTCTACCAAAGGTAACCCATGTCTGTCAGAATTATCACAGGTCACTCCTGCTGCTGTTTGTTCTTGTTAATAACCACAGAACTCTATAGAAAATAAACTGTAATATGAAACGGAGGGTCGTTTAAAGGTTTTTAAGCTAGGGTTAACATGAACTACAATGAAAGTTTGAAGTTGTTTAAAGACGACAGAGTTCCACTTTAGTCTTATTTGCATTCAGACTAGCTTTTAGCTCATCAGTCCTATCAGACTTCAACTTTTTCTACAAACTGAGATCATTCAAAAAGATACCTACAACACATATTCATTATTTATTTATTTTTTTTAACAGAACCCTACTTACAAATGTCCAAACCATTCCTTTCATCTGAAACCATCTAATTGTTATTTCCTTCCCATAAGGGCCGTTCATGCTGTCCTGCGTTGGTCTGTATTCTTTTCTCCTCTTCATCATGCTGTATCCTGTCCCTGCCATCGATGGATTCCTACAGGTAAACTTTTTTTTCTTTCTGCTTTTTGTTCTTTCTGGATGCCAATAATCCTGGTGATTATTTACTGGGACAGTGATACTGTCATTTACTCGATTTATAATAGCATGCAGGTGAATAACCCTCTAGATTATTGACAGAACATTGAGTTGAGTTAGAGAAACAAAGGAACGCTGAGAAGCTTCACCCTGTCTTCCCTCAGATCGTCTGCGTTCCCCATGACTGGCGTGTGACTCTGGTCATCATTGTTGCAGCGAATGCGGTCATGTCTTTCTTGTTGGAGGTAAACTGTCCTGACATGATGCTTTCTGTGACTCATCCTTTTGATTCTAGCCTATGATTTGCATGCATTTTCCACCCTCACTAAATCAGTACACAGCTGCTTCATAAACAATGAAATCAGTGACTTTTTTTTCCTCTTGGTGTTAAACTTTGTGTGTTTCTGGGGCTGAAAGTCATGATCAGCTGGTGAAATCTCCCTTAGATTTTGATCCTTGACATCATCCTGTGGAGGATTGTTTTCAGAGGCAGTCAAGGGGCAAATGGCCCCGGAGAGTCCTCCTCTGCCCACACACCACAGGTTGGAAAGATCTTTTCTACCTTCTGTTTAATCTCATCTCACTTTGTGACGTATTAATCTTCAAATCAAATTTTCCTTCACCGTTCATATTATCCTCTGTATGTCAGTATATGTTCTTTCTGTCTCTCGTTATTCTTATATCATTGTTTCCATCAATATTTGTCTCATAGTTGTAAAAACTTGCTGGACAAAATCTTGTTTTTGTAAACCTTGAAGAATCAGATTCACCATAGCAAACAGGTGGCTCCAAATCTTGCCCGTGAATGTGTGTTCATGTGGCTGTTGGCAACATATCTTATGAATTACTGAGTGGATTGTAATAAAACTTTCAGGATATAGTCATTGAATATACATCTACGTCTGATTAGGTTTTGGAGCCAACCTAAGTCAAGATGGCCACCACAGCCAACTGACCTTAGAATACACAAAAATGGCTGTAACTCAGTCATTATTACAGATGTTGCTCTGAAATCTGTTTGTTGTAGTTGAATCTTCTCCAACACGTAGTCTGAGTGTGACATCCTGAGATATTGCATGAGATTGAAGGTTTGACCAAAACTGCTTCAACTCACCTCTCATCCTGAGATAATTTTATTTGTACTCTGGCTTGAAAGGCTGCAGGTGATACGTAATCTTTCTTGAAGCAATACAAAAACGGTTATCTGAACTCTATTTCATCATTTTCTTTAATAACCACACTATCCCTCATCCATTTCAAATAATCAAACTATTTGATGGTATTAACTCTCATACTTTGCAGTGAAGAGAGATTTACTCTCTGAAGGTCAGATTTTGTAGTGATTGTCCTGCCAGGTGTAGTAAGGAGCAATAAATCTCAAACTGGAGAAACTTGAATTCTGTGTACTGAAAGTTTGTGCTGAAATATGCTGAAGATGCTGAACCTGAGTTGTTTAAACTCAAAAGCTAAAGTAATCTAAACATTAACTAAAAGCCAAAAGTAGCAAAAGGCTTGCTCAATGCTAAAAGTAGCAAAGGCTAACTTAAAGCTAAAGTAGCAAAATGCTAGCTAAAAGCTAAAGAAGCAAATGACTAACTAAAAGCAGAAAAGACTAAAAGCTATAGCAGCAAAAGGATAGCTAAAAGTTAAAAGGTGCAAAAGGCTAGCTTAAAGCTAAAAGTAGCAAAGGCTAACTAAAAGCTAAAGTAGCAAAATGCTGACTAAAAGTAGCAAAAGGCAGAATGGTAGCCAAAAACTAAAAATAGCATAAGAAGACAAAATGTAAGTTTACTGAAACAGATTTCAAAGAGAACAATGTATTTAAAAGAACTGCAGAGGTCTTAATGTATTTCTAAGGGGAAAATATTTTTAAAAAGAAGCTAAAAAGTTCTGAAAGTTTAAGAGTTATAAAAAAACAAAAGTCGTAGCACCCACCTCCTGAATGAGCTGAATGTTTTAATGTGTATGTAACGGCTTAAAAAAAAGTATGCAGAAATACGTAGAGAGCAAAGAAACATTACAGAAAATAAAAACAGAAAAACAGTATTGTGAATGCTGAGTCAGCATTTACACAATAAAGGCTGATTCATGACTTTGTTCTATCTAGCTGTCATGTTTGATGTGTTCACAGGAGGCCAACAACCAGTGGGGGTCGACTTTCCTGTCTCGCTTATTCTGTCAGAGAAACAAGCCCCCGAAGGTGCTCTACAGGCAGCTCACTCTGGAGCTGCAGGAAGACGCCAACTGGCCCCCCAAACCCTCCACTGTCACATACACCAGTGACCCGCTGTTCTGCGTCTCTGCTTCCCTCTGATGAACCCAACTGCAGACTCAACCCAACATTTTAAAGCAGCCTGTGTTCAAAAATGAGCTGGATGCTGTTGGAATCCAGCAATAAGGACTCCTCTATCAATACTAACTAAACACCACTGTGAACTGCTTGTGTTTTAATTCCCCTTCTCACTGTGGACAAACAGCCTGCACATGGATTAAAACTGTGCAGTTGTTTCTAACTGCTGAAACCTGAACCATAAGATTGCAACACAAGGAGTTTCTGGACTCATTCTCTAAAATGAGAAGGTTTTATCTATTTAATTTAGTTTAAGCCTCTTATTTTATGAAAACGGGGACCAACAGCTGGCCTGGCTCTGTGATTTTACAACTACATGCTGCCTTCAAGACCACTTTTTTTTTTAGTGACATCCCTATATTTTTAACAAGAGAATTTAAAACTACCTTCTGTAACATTACGAAGACATGACTGATTAAGAAAGGAAAACAGCTATGAACTGTCCTGTAGTTCTGCCCTGTGCTTAATAAAGTGTAGGAAGAAATTAGAAACCAAAAAAAAGCATCAATGGTGAACCCATTCCAACACACCCGGAAGCGGTGTTCTGTGAAAAAGTTATGAACAATTAATGTCTTACCTGTTTTAAGCATAGCACAAAAAGTAAGGTAATTTGTGTTTGGAAAATTATTTTTTTGTTGTAACAATGCCTCTTGGTAATAAATCTTATACCACTAGAAAGCCTGTTTATTTCCCCTTAAATGGGGCCACATTTGTTTGGAAAATGCATGTGTGGGTTGAGCAGCAGAGTTGAGTATATGGGTTGTGCCCATGAAAGACTTCCTACATCTTATCTGCCATTTCCAAACAGTTTATTCCTCTACTGACTCTTGTTTTGAGCTTCTGGTACACTAGGTGTTTACAATCAGACATCTGATTGTCAACAGAACGGCGTTTATCAGAGACCCTCTCCAGAATTTGGTAGTCCTGATCTCAACCCTTATTGATCACCTATGGGATCAACTTGGGCGTGCTGTTCGTTCTAGAGTGACTAACACAACCACATTGGCTGATTTACAACAAATGCTGGTTGAGATTCCATCCCACATCAGTGTGTAACCAAGCTGGTGAGCAGCATGCAGAGGTGGTGCCAGGCTGTTGTGACTGTATGGTTCTTCCACATGCTTATTTGGCCCCTAAATGAATAACTTGTTATATTACTAATATATCTTGTTTCTTCAGACTTCAATCATCGAGTCCAATAGATGACACCGAACAAGAGTCAATCGTAGAATAAGTTATTTGGTAGAGAAGATTTGGCAAGTTTTTTATAGACAACCCACAAAGTCAACTCTGCTGCTCAACGCACAAATGCATTTTCCTGACAAATGTGGCCCCATTTAAGGAGAAACAAACAATATGATTTATTGCCAAATAGCATTGATGCAACAAAAATAATCGACCAAACACAAATGTCCTTACTTTTTGTGCCAAGTTTAGGTAGCTCTTTGAATGACCTCAGTTTGGAGAAAGAGTTTAATTCTGCCAGGATTGATGAACTAACAGCTGGTCAGAACACATTAAAAACTAAAGTGGATTTCTGCCCTTTTAAAACAGCTCCAATCTCCAGGATTTCACAGCAGTTCATGTGAACACTATTTTATAAAACTTTTTCCCTACATAATTATTTCCATAGATTTCTGGGGTTATTTCAAAATGCATATAGCAACATCAGCAGGAATATTATGCCAGAATAATCATATATATAATATTTGTACTGTAACTGACAGCTTTGTAAAGTTTAAAAAAAATAGTGCTTACCTAAACTGGTGTGAAGGCAGCAGCGATCTACTTTGATTAGCGTCAGGTCAGCTGTTAGTCCAAGTTTTTCCGTCCTTGCGCAAACAGAAACATTTTAAAATAATTAAAACAGTCCTTTTTCGTTGTATGTGTGTGTGTTGGGGATGCAATACAATTATGTGTATTTGCACCTCTATAGTTCAGTCATTAACACAGAATTCACATTAATAATCAGATTTCAAAGCTTCCTAGTGGCCTGGTTGTTAGCAGACTTTGTGCTAAGCTGACTAGTGTCAGATTGGAGCTTCATATTAATCGACACGTCTGTTTATCTGAAAAATGTTGACAGAATGGTTTTTAACAGTCCCACTCCAACAACAAAATCCAACTTCTACAGAAGGCACTGGTTTTAGTAAAATATATATATATTTTTTTATTATTATTGTGATCTTATTTGAGAAATCTAAAGGAATTTGGTGCAATTTTTTTATAGTAACACCTTGAGCATCATACAGCTGTTTTTGACCGTAGTTGCTGCTATAACAGGAACATCTTTATAAAAGTTTAAATAAACGAGAGACACTCAGGCATGTTAAGTTTATGAATTTAACTTGCACTGTTGTATATTTGAAAAGGGGGGGGGGGACGCATTTTATTTACTTCATGGCTTTTCTTTTAGAGTTAAGATTCTTCCTGTGGAAGAGATGAACAGATTTGACTATCACTTTTTATAGTATAGTTCAGCTATTTCAAAGTGGGGTTTTGTGGATAGGTCATGAATAGTAGATATCTTACTTGTTGTAGATAACTCTTTGAACAACTTCAGTTTAGAAAAACAGACTTTAGCTCTGACAGGAGTGATGAGCTAACATCTAGCCTAAACTCAGCCAAAAATGGGCCAAAATGGATTGCTGCAGTCTTAAAACAACTTCTATGTACAAAATAGCGTTCATAGCGTTTGCAGTTTCATAGACCTTTACATCACTGTCATTGCAAGCACAAATGGGAGTAGCAGCAGGGAGCAGCAGCAGGTAGCTGTAGCACTTTCATTGCATTTTGGGGCCCCTTTTAGCAGGAATATCAAAATATTTCTGCCAAAATACCTGTGGAATGGAAAATTGACACCCATGTAAAGGATTAAAAGGCATAATTTGCATCTACTGCTTTAAAATCTTTAAGACTGAAGTTAATTCAAGATGGCAACAATCCACTTTAGTCTTGGTCATGTTCAGACTAGCCATATACTCGTCAGTCCTGTCAGAATTAAACTATATTTTTTCCAGCTGAGGTCAATCAAAAAGCTATCTACAACAGGTAAGATATTAGTTGCTTATAACTTTTCCCACTTAAAAATGGCCAAAATATCCCTTTGACTTGGATTTTTTTTGTTTAGTTTTCTGTTTCTAAAACTGTGTCTCTTTGGGATTAGTATGAAGGTTGGCATTAATGATTACTTCACAAAGGTACATTAACTAATGACTTGATTTTGATATAATTGTTTTATAAGATTTAGTTTGTTGTTGTATACATACAGTATTTTTCTAGCAGACTGGACTAAATTAAATCAATGTAAAAAATGTGAAAATTATTTTCCTAATTGCTGTAATAAAATATAACAATACTTTTAATAAATATAATACTGTATTTGCACTTTTTCATGGCAGTGTTTGCTTTGCAGAACTCGCATGAAATTCCCCTATAAATCTGTATATTAGGCAGCCTTGCAGCCTTCGTGGGGGGCTGACCCTGGTCACACTTTTTCAGCCAAGACACACTGATCAATTATGGGCTTTCCCAGCCTCCTCGCTGCTCGGCATATGGGCCCTTAAGGGCGCAGGAGTGGAGGAGAAAGAGGGGTATCATTTCATGTGGAGATCAGGGCCTGCAGGCAGTGAATGGAGGGATTTAGGGGGGGATGAGAGAAGGGGCTCCTCGCTTGTACGAAAAAGAAAAGAATCTCCCACAGATCAGGGAAGGATCCTTTTTGGGGGGAATATTCATGATGAGGATGAGGAGGCATCATGAATTCATGTGTCTGTGTGACTTGCGGATCATCTTTTCTGTAAACACCGATGTTTACAGAGTCGGGAAGTCCTGCTTTGGGTCTGTGTTTGCCATGTAGTTCTGCAGAAAGTGTTGCCTCTTCACAAAGCAACATGGCTTTTTGTGGACTCTGCTGTATTCCTTTTGTATCGGCAGACGGACAGATGGAGACTGGTGGACAAACATAAAGAAGCTAAAACACACACTCTTTCTTTCTCACAGCCAGCAACTCACTCAAAAAGATTTTCTCAAGCTTGTGCTAAGACGTTTGCTATTTCAGGCATTTTAGACTTTGATGATAATTTGAGGTGGATGATCTAATGGTTTTTGACTGTGTATGTGTGTTGGTCTGTTAGCAAAATATCTCATGATCCACTGGACAGATTTTAATAAAACTCTCAGATGGTAATTATTTGATGTTCATCTTTAACTAATTAACTTTTGGAGTTAATCCAATTCAAGATGGCCACCACAGCTAATCCACTTTAGCCAACATAAAAGTGACAATAAGCCATTCAATTTTACAGATCTTGAGCTAAAGTTTAATGTAGCAGTAGCTGAGAGTCATTCACAACACAACACTGACTACAACATTGTGTGAGATTGTGCACAATGTTATTTCAGGATTTGACAAAATGGCTTAAATGCTGTCATTTTTCAACATTAGACAATCTTAGCATTCTTTTAAGCATTAAATGTTTCTTTGTTACCATCACTTCTTGCTTCAAGCTTGTCTATTTGTTTAAGCTTTTGCACACATCATGTTGTTCAGTTACTCTGAGTTTCTTTTTCTTTCTTCTTTAGCAAAAATTCTTTTGCATTTTAGTCTTCTAAAGGTTGTTAGTTCGCTGCAGTTTCCAGAGAAGTCCTGGACCCTGATACCCCCGCAAACCCCACCCGTTTTGATTAATAGTCAGGACACAGGGCCAACCTGATGCTCACTTGCGGCTGGTCATATTTTAGAGATGACACAAAGACACCCACATCGAGTAAAAGGTCTGCGACCCACCAGACGGTCCACAAAGCCCCTGTCCTCCCCTCCTGCCTCCCTGAAAGCACAGGCTCCTTACCCCGGGTCTTCATGGCATCTCCCCCCCACACACACACATTTATCAGTCCTTCCTGGCCTGAATGGGCTCTGTGGTTGGTCAATAAATCCAGTGATTCAGGGGGTGGACAGTTGCAGCCGTGTTAACGTTTGTTCACAGGCTTGTCGGAGGGACGGGCCCCGCCCCGCGGCTCTTTGTCTCCTGTGGTCCCTCATCAGGTTAGAAGTCAATGGAGGGCCTTGTGCGGAGGTGGTGGGGGCACGGATGGAGCCGCCTCTCACATGGCGTTCACACAGGGGGAGGACTGGTTCGGATCACTGTGACACTTGTTAGGTGGGGGGGGGCACACAACATCGTGGGGCAGCTTCACTTGAGCTCCCTCGAGAGCTTGCACGATCTTCAGCGCTTTAAACAAACTAATGGTCGAGGCCTTGCAGCCTTGCATTGTGGGTAAGTTGATCCGCTCTCAGAGGCCTTGCAGAAAAGAAGCTCACAAGTGTATCTCACCATCTCTCTCCGGAACGGACTCAATAAAACGAGGTCAGGCCTTCACTTGTTAAACTTGGACCAGAGTGAGACTGATGCACTTCTGTGGCCCCTGAAGGTGCTACACAGTTACGAAGTTAAGACCCCTTTCTCAGGATCAGCTGAGCCAAAGCATGGGAACAGCTAAAACTGGAGAAAAGAGAGACAGAAAGCCACAATCAGAGGAGGGCTTTAGGAGACAGAAAACAAGACAGAAAAAAGACGCATGTGGCTGAAGAGGGACTTAGAGTCTTGACTGAAGCCTGACTGTCATAAGGAGATGAGAGTTGCCATGGCCACCCAGGAGCCACCCAGCAAGCATTTGTACAAGGAAGGCTTGGGGGAGGGGGGTTTCTGTGCCCAAACTGGTGGATCACATGCACTAACCAGGGATTATGTGCATAAGTTATGAGCGCTAAGCCGGCAGGTGAAGAAGGGAGGCCCTCGGACGAGGACTGCAGCATCCCTCAGGACAGCTCCCTTTTTAAGGAGCAGGGACTCTCTTTTTCTTTTTTTTTTTTACCCCACCAAGTGAGAATGATCTGCCATGTGAAGGGGACTCAGCTAGAGGTCCTCGAGTGCTGAAAGGCCGACCCCCAGGCCTCTTTCACAGCATAAGTGGCCATAACGTTGGTCTTGTGAGTCATCTTGAGTGGCGAGAATAGGGCATCTTCACATTCATAAATGCCAACACAAACACACTCAGAGCTTGGACGGGGATAAGCTCCACAGGGCACAGCATCAGCAGTGCTCTCGTTGGGCTGCTGCAGATGTAAATTAAAGGCCTATTGCCACCTTTTTAATTCAAAAGTTTTAGACTAAAATCATCTTATGTTGAGAAATGATGAGTTTGTAGTTGTTTTGGTAAAACCTTAAAAATAATGTTATACATGACCCTATATGACATTGTCATGCTCAGAGTACGTGTACAATATCTGTAAAATTAACTGAATAATAGCCATTTTTGTATTGGCTAATGCTGATTACCTGTGTTAACCATTGTGATTTGGATTGCCTCCAAAGGTGAATCAGTTGTAGATATACATACAATGATTACTATCTGAAAGTTTAATTGAAATCCATCCAGATGTTCATGAATTTTTCTGCTAACAGACACACAAGATTTACTCCAAAAGGTAATGCTATAGATTTAAGCAAAGACTGAGTGCAATGTGTAGCACTTGGAGTACGTGTTGTGAATGACTCTTGGATACAACCACACAAAATCTTAAGTCAATTTCCATGAAACTGACTGACCAAGGATGATTTCCTGAAAATATCATTAAAATCCATCCAGCTGTTCATGAGATATTTTGCTAACAGACAAACAGATTTGACTTCAAAGAGTAAATGGCATTACTTTAAACAAACATCATCCACAATCTTTTAGCACTCTGAATTGAATACAAGTTTGAAATCAGTCTCAGCTGCCACCACACCAAATTTTATGTCAATATCTGTAAAACTGATCAAATTCTAACCATTTTTGTGCTTTTTAAGGTCATTTGGCTGTGGCAGCCATCTTGAATCAGTTTGACTCCAAACATTTATCAGTTATAGATGTACATCCGGTGATTTCTTTCTGCAAGTTTCAATAAAATTCATTCAGTGGTCTATGAGGTATATTGCTAACAGACAGACACACACACAGAGGAGGGCAAAAACATTGCTTCCCATTTCACCTTCCGGCGGCAGGCGATAAAGAACAAAGTTTACTTTGGCGTTCATTTACAGACAAGGAGCTCTTTCTCCTGCCAGGATCAGCAGATTTATAGGTTGTTCTGATGCAGGGAATCAATCCTCGTAATATCCATGGCCTTACAGGAATGTGTTTGAACTCTGATGGCACAAAGGAAATCACATTCCCATCGTCCATGGAGAGAAAACGCACAGTTCACCAACTTACCCCCCAATACCTTTTCAAGACGATGGCATCCCTGAACAGATTAACATGTAAATACACTTCCACTCTTTGACAATGCACCCAAATGCATATAATCTACATGCTAACTAGAACTTTAAAGAGTTTCCACTGCTGAATGTGGTTTAGGCGACACTTTCATGTCTGGGTTTTAAAAATTAAACATGAGGCCTCTCTTGGGATCTCTAAAAGCGTTTTTTCAATTTGATGAGGGATAAGGCAACGGCGGGCGTCCCTTTTCAAAGGGAGGAGACCCTGGTTTAATAAGACTTCAGTCTCATTGCCTTTGCCTCCAAGTTTAACATCTAAATGCTGTTTTTTTTTGTTTCTAATGAAGGAACCCACCACATTTGGTGACAGATGGCAGGTAGTTAGGCTGAAATGCCAGTTGCTATGCCGCTACAGCTTCACTTGCCATACCAAAGTCTGAAACCAGTGTACTGACTTGGAATAAGCTGACTCAAACTTCTCCGGTTGTTGTTGACAAACATGAGCCCAGATGAGTCTCCTAATCTCCCACTCCTTTATTACCGTATAAACAGATTTGAATGGACTAAAGAAGCTCAACCTCTGTTTTCAGGCCTCTCTTATCTCCCCCAGGGTTTAATCTAATGCCCTCTACCCTTTTTACATCTCTGCCTCTGCTAAATTCGACCATATTTTCATTCAACGCATCACCATGACAACCAGTTATTTCCCATCCTTGAGCTTCTCTCCCCCCATTGATACAGCTACCTCCCTCCCCATCCCTTCTTCTTCTTCTCCTTTTTTGTCTAAAATAAAACAAAGCCCAAAGTGAATGTGCTCTGAGGTAGGTAAATGTATTCAGTGACATCAGCCAGGACGAGTCTATTCTGCCGGATTCCTGTACCACTTGTTTCCAGCCTTGTCTGGGGGCCGGACCCTCTGTTGGACCTATTGTCCCCCGTGTATTCCACACAGGCCTGCAATTAATGGAGGCCTTGTCTAAGGCTTCTGGAGCAGAAACTGCTGTTGGGGAGGGGGGACAAAAGGCGTGCAGAGACGGGGTTGAAGAGTTGCTAAGGGAAGCCCCCCTCCTCCCCCTTTTACCTCTTTATGGAGGAATTAGAAGGGAAAAGGAGGGACGGAGGGCGAGCGGAGTGCTGGATGAGCTCTTTAGGGGATCCTTTCTGTCTGTGCCTTCTCTTACTGGCTGGAGATGTTTTCAGACAAGAGAATCCTTGCTGTATGTGATGATGAGGATGATCTTTTCACTGCCTGCATGGCAGTTTCAGTGGTGGTGATGGAGGGGGCTGGCTGGCTAGGTGGAGGAGGAGGGCTGCAGCTTTTACACCAGGTGATGATGGAGAAGAGTGAGGCTGCTGCCACCTGCCCTTGACCCAAAGAAACAAACCACAGCAACAAAACTAAAACATTTCTGAAAAAACTAGGGTGTCAATGGAGCTACTGCCTGGAATTCCAACATCCATCAACATGTTTGTCTAAAACCCAACAGTAATTTAGGACTTCTTTTTGTAACAATTAAAATTGTAACTGTAATAAACATTTTTTTGTATAAACTGTAGGAGAAGTCTAAAGCAAACCAAGATCAAAAGAAATGTTAAATCTACTGCCAGCGGCTTATTATGGTCACCATGATAACCACACACCTATGTCTCTCACTCCCTAAGACCACTCTTATGCCCTGTTTACACAACATTGTTTTTAAGTGAAACCGAAACATTCCTGTTGCGATTCAGCCGTTTGTGTACATGACAACAGCTATCAGAATCTCTGACACCAATAGGTTTTTAATTCAGGTCCCAGAGTGAAAGTTTTTGGAAACATCTGACCTCTGAGTGAAATGACACATGCCCATTATGGACGGCTGCAGTCAATAGTTTTTCCTGGCTTGCGTGACTAGATCAACAACGGTAACAATGGAAGATAGCAGAGTTCTGCTTGTGTTACTCACCTTTTTCAAAGTGTAGCAGCCACCCAACCTCACTGTCAGCCCAAACAAATGTCCTTGTATTCATCATTTTGGATGTAACTGATTTAATTCTGGCAACACTGAAGTATCTGCGAGCATGTATAGTTGAAATACAAAAATCACAGCGCCAGTCTGCGAGCATGTATAGTTGAAATACAAAAATCACAGCGCCAGCCAGTGACTTCTTCACAGTCAACATCAGAAAATCTCTAACTTTTCCAGGAGAGCTAAACAATTGGTATCATGCAAAAGTCCATTCAACCATCCATCTATCCATCCATCCATTATCTGCTGCTTCTTCTGGAGTCTTGTCGCAGGGGCAGCAGCTTGAGCAGAGAGGCCCTGACATCTTTTTCCACAGCCACCTCTTCCGGGAAGATTCCAAGGCATTCCAAGGCCAGCTGAAAGACAGTCTCTCCAGTGTGTCCTAAGTCTTCCCCAGGATCTCCTTCTAGTTGGACATGCCTGGAACACCTCCCTAGGAATGCGTCCATGGGGCATCTTTACCAGATGCCCAAACCACCTCAACTGGCTCTTCTTAATGTGGAGAAGCAGTGACTCTTCTCTAAGTCCCTCTCAGGTAACTGAACGTCTCACCCTATCTCTAAGGGAG
>JAOXNZ010000092.1:22434651-22445828 GCA_028566095.1 Kryptolebias brasiliensis | reverse complement strand
TATGTGTGTATGAACGGTTTTCACATGTGTGTATGAACGGTATTTCAGAATTATGTCTTACCTGGCCTCCCATACCAGATCCCCCATGACCCAGAAAAGGAGAAGCAGGTAAAGAAAATGGATGGATGGCCGGCATATGAGAAATGATGTGCGTAAGTGGCCACTAGAGGGCAGCAGAAGCCACGTTTACATTTAATCTTTTTAAAATCTGCTTTGAAACTTTCAAAAAAAACCAAAACAGTTTGTTCAGTTTGTCTTGAGTTAATTTAGAAAAGTTAATTTGTATAAATATATTGTTATGACCTGTGTGGTTTTGGACCACGTCACTGTGAGCTGAACAGGACTGGGGCAGTGGAAAGTGACGTAGGCAGAGGATGATTAATTTAAGGATTTAAGGAGTTAAGTGATTTACTCTAAGAAGAATGAGTCCTGCAGGTCTTCACTAAACCTTCTCAGTACATCATTCAACAAAAGTAATAACAGTAGAATATTAAAAAATAATGTATAGAAATGTAAAAAAAGTTTAATAAAAATAATGACTTGGAAAAGAGGGCTAAAAGAAGTTCTCCACATGCTTGAAACATTTAAAATGAACTAAAAGCATTGAAACAAACAAAAAGAAGTGCATCTTGTATCAGTATCTTCTAACTAGCTGTCATAATTAATAAACTTATCTTAGTCGTGGATGAACTCACCTCCTCTACTTGCCTGCCAACACGTATGCTGCAGAGCTGAAGATGAGTCAAAACTCTAAAGCAAACATAAATATTTGAAATTCTCGAAGGGGAAGGCTCGAGGTCAACTGATTATACAAACAGTGAAGCAGAGTGATCTATAACCTGCTCTCACATTTGACCTTTGACCTTATGTACAGTTTATCTTCACACAGCTTTAAGAAGCAACTTAAATGAAAGTCAGCTGAAGTCAAATCCTATTTCCCCCAAGGCGGCGGTCGAACAGCTGCTCCACGCCCAATCCTTTGACATTTTGGTAAAGTTATAATCTCTTTTTCAGGCAATCATAAAACAAAAGGATAAGCTGCAGCTCAACAGTTCAGCATAACATTTTCATGGACTTTGCATAAAATCCAAAGTTAAGACTCCAGTATCAGATCAGCCTGCTGTAATCAGCACTGGACCTGCCTGACATCACAGAAAAATCAATAAGCCAACGCATCACAACTAAACAGCTTTGAAATCAATTCTTTCCTGCAGTGTGTGTGGCTCCTTGAACATGTCGAATAATATGGAAATAAACAATGCTGAAGAAATCTTGAAGGGAGCTAAATGCAGCTCCTGCCTGAAATTCAACCAAACATCAACAGAGATTTAGGACTTCCTTTTGTTATAATCTAAGCTGACAAAATGCTGATGTTTTGATGTATAAACTGTATAAGAAAAGTAAAGAGAACAAGAGCAAATGAAATGTTAAAGGTGCAGCCAGTAGCTCATTGGAGTCACCATGGTAACTACACACTTGTGCCCCCTGTTCCCTGACAGCACCCTTTATAAGACAGGCAGAAATGCAGAGCAGAAGGTAAGTCTCAGAGCAACAGTCACTGTTTATCAGTACCTTGCAAAAATGTTCATCCCTCCTGGTATTCTTTCTAGTTTGTTGCCTATTTAATTTGAATAAATGCAATAATTCTACAAAAAATACTTAATTAAGTTAATGGGGGAAAAAAACTTGATGTAATTCTAAAAATATACCATTGAAAATGGTGGATGCACATGTATTCAGCCCCCAAAACTTAATACTTTGTGTCAATGCTATTTGCAGCAGTTCCAGCATCAGGTCTCTTCAGGTCCATCTCCAGGATCTTGGTCCATCTAACCTCTTAAGTTTCTGTCTGTTCTTCTTGACCAAACTGCTGCAGCTTCTTCAGGTTGGATGGGTGCTGCTTGTGCCAAACAAACTTTAAATCAAACCAGAGATTCTCAGCTGGACTGAGATCTGGGCTTTGACTGGATTAATCCAGGGTATTTATCTGGTTCTTCTTAAACCAGTGGAGTGTTTAGAGTCATTGTCCTGCTGGAAGGTGGACCTCCATCCCAGTCTCAAATCTACAGGTTTCCTCCAAGAAGTTCTCTCTGTTGTTTTTTCTTCTTCTTCCCTTACTGCTTCGAGGTGTGTATTATTTGACAGGTTTAGATCATCTGACACTTAGATTGCTCACAGGTGGATCAAATTTAACTAATTATGTGTCTTCTGAAGCCAGTGGTTGGGGCTTCAAAGCAAAGCTGCTGAATACATATGCATCAACCAATTTTCATTTTTTTTAACAATTTAAAATAATTTTTCCCAACACTTTATAGAATCAACATGATGGGGCTTACAGTACATTTTCTATGGGTTCCAGCACATCACAGGGTTAAGGGGAATGAAATGGCAGACAGGATGGCTAAGAAGAGCACTAAATGGGTATTGGCTGATATTAATGTCAGGTTTAGTATAACAGAAATAAAGGGTGTAATAAAACATAAAATGAAAGAGAGGTGGCAAAAGTTATGGGAGGAAGAAAGGAATGGGCAGTGGTTTTATGAAATCCAAAAGAAAATTGGAGAAATGAGAAAAGACAATAATTTTACGACTCAGAATTGGACACACTGGACTGAATAGCACATTATTCTTAATAGGGAAACATCAGACAGGGAAATGTGAGTGTGGGACACATTATTTTGCATTGCAGGAGTTACCAGGTTCAGAGAAATAAATTAGTTAAGAATCTCAGTAACATGAAAATGAAATTGGACATTGTTGATTTATTGCAGAAAGATTCAGGAAGCAGAGAGTATCAGGCTATATTTTACTTTTTAAAACAGTGTAAGTTGTATAATAGGATATAATTTAGTTTTTGTCATGTGGTCCACACTCCTTACCAGTTCCTTCAATTGTTTGCCAACCACCAATATAATAAAGAAGAAGAAGATAATTTTTCCCACCTACTAATTCTGGAATTATTACTTTTATTGAAAAAAAACCCCAATTAATTTCCAGATTTTAAGGCAACAAAGTAGAAAAACAACCAAAAGGAATCGATATTTTTGCAAGGGACTTTATGTGTCTACATTGTTTTATGAAGGTAAAAAGACCCTTCACTTCCAGTTTTGAAGACAATTTCTGATATCAAATACAATTTAAAAAAAGAGCTTTGTGTGTTTGTAGAAAAGCACCAGCCACAGTTTGTTCTGGCACAGGCAGGTCAGTCTTAAGGTTTTATTAACCTAACTGGAGTAAGCAGAAATGATTTAGCTAAAAGTAGTTTAAGACAAGTTGAGGTTTACCATTTTACTGGGGTTTTTATGTTATCTTATTTGTGTCTGCATTATTTTTTTTTAAGAACAAACCAGTCAACATCAGACGGAGACAAAGTGTGGATAAATTCAGAGGCCTCTAAAACAAGGCTTTACAGTGGCTCCGTATAATAAAGTGCACTCTCTTTCCTGGACTGTCATTTTAACATCTTTATTCTTTCTTTTTTTTCACTCATGCTGTTGTAGATTTGCTGCTGCATTTTGGATCATTGCACAACCCAATTTGAGCCAAGCTTCACCTGTAGGACAGATGGACCCATATTTACCTCTACAGCACCACAGAAGTGCTCCTGAGGTGGTTGGTTCAGATGCAACTTTACAGTTGTCCTGTCCTTATTGTTAACTTGCTGTAACTTTCTGAGGCATGTAGAGTCTGTCATGGAGCTTCTGGGAAATTTCTCTGAACATTGCACAGTCTGACCTCGGGGTGAACTCGCTGGAAAGTTTACTTCTGTGAAGACCGGCAGAGGTCTTGAACTTTTCCACTTGTGAATAATCTTTCTCTCTGCAAAATGATGTATTCTTTATAAAATGGCCATCAAAACTTTCCCACACTGATAAAGGTGCAACAGCAGCTTTTCTAAAATCATTATCGCCCATCGCCAATTGGTAAATTTGAACCACTGGACAAATTTTAATAAAACTCCCAGAAACTGATCATCTGAGATATATCTATAACTGATGAACCCAAATCATTATGATTAGCACAGCCAACTGACCTTAGAAAACACAAAAAATTCAGTTAATTTTACAGATATTGACCTAAATCCTTAATACATACCTCAACCACAACTCGATGTGCAAGATTTTTACTTAAAACTTTTGCATCAACAGAGGCAACCCTGTTTGTCTGTTAGCAAAATATCGAATTTTAATAAAACTTTTAGAAAGTAATCATTGGATGTACATCAACAACTGATTAACTTTTGGAGACAACCCAATTCAAGATGGCTGCCACAACTAATCAACCTTAGCCAACAAAAAAGGGCTATAAATTTGGTGTGGTAGTAGCTGAGAGTCACTTTCAACAAATCTTAAACTGCTAACACATGGCACAGATATTAAAGGCCTTGGATGCCCGCCACTTTTCATGCCAGAGTTTGAAACTAAGATCATGTTATGTTCGGAAATGACAGAGTTGTGGCTATTTTGGTCAAACCTAAAAAAAACGTTAAGTGAGATGCCACTTAACGTGGTAAGTGACTCTCAGCTACTACCACACGAGTCTTAGCTCAATATCCATTAAACTGCCTGAGTTAAACCAATTTTTGTGTTGGAAAATGTTGATTAGCTGTGGCAGCCATCTTGAATTAAATTGATTCCAAAGGTTTATCAGGTGTAGATGGTCACTCACTGGCTACTTTCTGAAAGTTTCATTAAAATCTGTTCAGTGGTTTGTGAGATATTTTGCTAACAGACAAACAGGGTTGACTCCGACAGTTAATGTTGAAGTTTTAAGCAAAGATCCTGCATGAAGAGTAGCACTCTAAGTATATGTTGTGGATGACTATCAGCTACAACAACACCAAAATTGAGCTCAATATTTGTGTTTTAAATATATATCCAATAATTATTTTCTGAAAGTTTCATTAATATTCATACAATGGTTTATAAGATATTTTGCTAACAGACAGGCAGAGTTGACTGCAATAGGTAAAGGCAAAGCTTTAAATAAATATCTTGTGTGATCTGTTAGTGCTATGAGTATGTGTTGGCAATCTCTCTTTCAGCTACTACCACATCGAAGTTTAGCTCAGTATCTGTACAACAAATTCAGTTGTAGCTATTTTTGTGTTTGCTAAGTTTGATTAGCTGTGTCAGCCATCTTGAACTGACTTGACAAAGGTTAATTGGTTGTAGCTGCACCTCTAATGATGACTTTATGTTTTATTGAAGCCTGTGCATTGGTTTATGAGATATTTTGGTAGCAGATAGACACACACAGCCAAAAGTATTATTATATTATTTATTTTGGTGCTTCATAGAGTATTTCTGGGGAAGATGTTTCTCCTGTCTGTGTGTCTCTGTGTGTCTCTGTGTGTCTCTGTGTGTCTCGGTCTTAGGTGAGTCCAATAGCAAACCTCT
This sequence comes from Kryptolebias brasiliensis, assembly GCA_028566095.1. Taxonomy (NCBI): domain Eukaryota; kingdom Metazoa; phylum Chordata; class Actinopteri; order Cyprinodontiformes; family Rivulidae; genus Kryptolebias; species Kryptolebias brasiliensis. The sequence goes on along the minus strand of JAOXNZ010000092.1, from coordinate 22,440,429 downwards.
TAGATCAAAATAACTCGATCTGTTAATCCAATCACCCGTGTGCTCTGACACCATGTAACCTGCACTGCAGCAGAGCAGGGAGGGGACTGGAATACAGCAAGTTCTTATAGTTTCAGTAAATACTGCAATTTAACATGAGGAGGTGTTAAGAATGTGATTTAAACTCTAAAAACCAGCAGCACATCACTGACTCCAGCTTCACTGTTCAGTCCTTTCAGACAAACTCTCTGCCGTAACACCTGTATGATGTGTTTTGTTTTCTCTGCTGTGATCCTGGGAGGTTCACCTCAGGGATCGCACTGCTGGATACCACTGAAGGAGAGACAAAAATCTGCCAGTTGACTTGCTGCAGAAACACTTTTATCACCCACAGCCAAAATCAAAGCTGTGATGATGTTTTTGGTCATGTTTTTGCGCAGAAAGTAATCACTGGATGTGCATTTACAACTGTTTACCTTTTGGAGTCAACCCAATTCAAGTTTGTCACCACAGCTAAGCAACCTTTCAAACACAAAAGTGGTTATAACTTAGCCACTTTTACAGATATTGACCTACAATTTGGTGTTATAGTAGCTGAGAATCATCCCCAACAAACACTCTGAGCACTAACCGATCACACAACATCTGTTTTTAAAAATTTGCCCAAAATTACTGCAGTCAACTGTGCCTGTCTGTTAGCAAAATATCTCATGAACCACAGGATGGATTTTATTAAAACTCTCAGAAAGTAATAACTGAATGTACATCTACAACTGATTAACTTTTGGAGTCAATTCAAGATGGCTGCCACAAACCACTGAGATTAGGAAACACAGAAGAAACACAAAATTCAGCCAGTTTTACAGATATTAAGCTAAAATTTGGTGTGGTAGTAACTGAGAGTCATCCTCAACACATACTCTGAGTGCTCACAGAGATCACAAGAGATAATGCATAAAGTCATGTACAAGTTTTGACCAAAACACTATGATGATCTTAGGTCAAAACTCTGCCATGAATGCTTTCTTACAAGCAATGGTAGGTCTTTAATTGCAAAAAGGAACCAACTCATTATAAAGAGGTTCTTTCAAAGAACAAACTCACTCTGTATTGATTAGGAAGAAAAAATACACACACCACAGTCGTTTGCAAACCAGATGATCCTTAACGGTTAACTAATGAGCTCCTTGTGACTTAAAGATGTTTTATCCAGCTAAGCAGCCTGTCTAAACCTTCACCGTGCACGCTGGTGTTGCTGTGAGTGTGTGTGCAGAGCCTAACAAGCTGTATGTGTGTAACTAAATTTTCCAGTGAATTGATCCGCAGCGCCTCCAGCACTCCACTGTCACTCCTTCAGACTCTGCTGACTTCTTCCAACACCTGGACCGGGTTCTGTACACAACAGCTGAGCGTCGCCATGGGAACAGGATTTTCTCATACATACAGTATATTTGTTTGGACTGGCTCCAAAGGCTAATATAAATTTCTCCTTTTTGCTGCAAGAAGATCAACAAGTGAGATACTTTTTTATGATACATTCCAGCCACCAAAAAACAAATTTTAAGATCTTGTTATTTTTAAAACTGTGTATGTCTTTGACATACTTTGGTCAAAATATAAAACAAAATTAAAGGCCTAGCATTTTTTGAAGGAGTGCATATCGCCCATGATCTTTCATGCAAAAGTTTTACACTGAGATCATCTGATGTTGAAAAATGAGTGAGTTGTAGTTGTTAATGTCAGTGATGGTGGATAAAAATGAGAAATAAAAGAGGAAATTATTTGTCCAGAATATAAAGTATTGATAAATCCTTATTTGTTCTGCTTTACATGATTTTGTATTTTTAAGTTCTGTGTTCTCAGTCCTGCTTTCTGCTCTGCAGGTTCATAATGCCTGTTAGTTATTACCTCTCTCAGTATAAACACTTCCAGGCCTGATCCTGGTTCTGACCGATCCCACAGTCTGCTTATGTTCACGTCAAGTTTAGTTTAGTTTTGAACTGGATTTATGTTTACGGACTTCCTGCATGAGTGGTGCTCTGTTTAAATGAACTTTACAGGTTATTGTCTCTCAGCTCTCTACTTACTTCTGTGTTTGGGTCATTCGTTCTGTGTGTGGAAAATCAGAATGTCATTTTGAAATTGAGTAAAATATAATAAACTGTGAGAATAATCTGCGCAAAGTATAATAAGAAAAGTCCAGTTCAGACAATACATTGAATGCAGTGTTTGAAGTCAAAGTTGTGGAGAAATAAAAATGAAATGGTTAGTTGAAAGTTAAAAATTTTAAAAATCTAGCTAGAGGCTTAAAGTAGCAAAAGGCTAGCTAAAAGCTAGAAGTAGCGATAGGCTAGCTAAAAGTAGCAAAAAGCTAGCTACAAGCTAAAAGTAGCATAAGAAGATAATAATATAGCAAATATCCTGAAACAGATGCTTTTGAAGGAATTCAAGAGATCTTAATGTTTTTTTTCTATGAGGAAAATGTTTTAAAAATGTTTGTTTGTTCTTTTAAGTATAAAAGTTACAACAACCAAACATCATTGCGCCTATCTACTGAATTAGCTGAAAGTTTTGATATCTGAACGGCAAAGATATGTGGAAGTATGTGGAAATAGTTAGATTGCAAAGAAATCAAAAAACAGGAAATGTAAATGCTGAATCAGCGTTTACACAATAAAATCAATTCAAACCCCGGGCTTCCATGTTACTGAAAAATAATTTTAAGAGATGTAGATCACAGAAAAACAATGAAAAGCATCAACGTGAACACATAAAAACCACATCTGTTTTTGTGCAGCAAAAAACAAAATTCTACAAACTAAGGGAGAATTATTTCATTTGGTTCCATTCAACCAGCGGTTGATCCTCTCATTTCCACTGGAAAACATTTAGTAAACATCCCTGTCTCATAAAAAAAAAAACAAAAAAAAAACTTTATGGTGCAAAGGTAGATTATGGGCCCTTTGTGGAATTCCTCCCCCCAAAAATTTCATTTTGTTTCCACCAACATGTGAAGGAGAGGCTCCTCCTGAGTGGACGAGGTGCTGCAGAGAGACAGAAACACTGACAGGAGTCGCTGCTCTGCCATCCTGAACGCCCCCTCTCACCCTCCATGTGACGGAGAGCAGTGGATTTCCAAACCCCTCTCGTTTGCTTTCCAGACTTAAACCACACCCTACCTGAAGAAAACATATTTGGAGTAGGATGAGTGGGTTGTGTCTTTTTAGTCCACCCTCTTATTGGTCTGCAGTAAACTCCCTTCAGACCACAGAATGTTCAAAACAATCCCATGGTTACTTGTCGTGTTATTGATGCTTTTTATGTGCCCCCTTTGAGTCCCAGCATGCCAACTTTAAAATGTAAAATGTGTTCATTCAAACTTGGCTGGTTATTTGTCTTTATATGTGGAAACCAGTTAGCTTATTCTGATCTTTCTTTAAAATCCTGCAACATTTCTTTTTAATACAAATACTCCAAAAGTTGATGAGAAAGTTTTAAAAACAGATCACACACAAGTTGTGGATGACCCTCAGCTACTACCACACAAAGTCTTAGCTCAACATGTGTAAATTTGACAGAGTTATAGCCATTTCTGCACTGGCTAATTATGATTATCTGTGGCAGCCATCTTAAGTTGGAATAATTCCAAAAGTTAATCAGTTGTAGGTGAACATCCAATGTTTAAATTTTGAGAGTTTCTTTAATATTTATTCAATGGTTCGGGAGATATTTTGCTAACAGACAAACATCTTTGCCTCCAACAGTTAATGTTAAAGTTTTAAGCAAAGTTCTTGCGCAATGACTAGCACTCGGTGTATGTGTTGCGAATGACTCTCAGCTATTAACACACCAAACATTAGCAAACTAAATGTAAAATTGACAGAATTATGTTCGTTTTTATGTTTTCAAGGTCAGTTATCTGGGGCAGCTTTCTTGATTTGGATTAACTCAAACAATTAATCAGTTGTAGATGTACATTCAATGATTACTTATTGTTAGTTTCATTAAAATTTGTACAGTGGTTCATGAAATATTTTGTTAACAGATAACCACACACACACACAAGGGCAAAAACATTTTGTTTGTCTTTGCCTTTTAGTGGCGGGAGATAACAATGAGTACTATTTCCTAAAAAGGAATCCATGCAGTGTTACTCAATAGGGGGTGAATGTATTCTGATTTGTTCTCAAGAATTTTTTTTTCTTAACTTGAGCATAAACAAATCTAGTGAACCCTCCACGTCGCACACATGGTTCTGATCATGAGACATGGAAAGTCAGAAATGGTTCTGTTCCCAGCACACACTGGCTTTTACACTCTGCCTGTTGTGTGTCATATCTTGTCCTAAAAAGGGGGGAAAAACACTTCTGACAATAACACAACTCTGACTTCTGGGTGGAATGAGAGCATGAAGGTCAGAGCATGAAAAACGCTGTGTGTCCCGGTGAAAACTGTTGAAATTTCTTCACAGATCTTTTAACATTACCCCCAGCCTTGAGCAGACAGGGTGGTGTTCAGTGGGTAGTTGTGTAACCTATCCTACACACAGGTTCTGTAAGACAAAGGGACTAACTGAGCCAAATTAGACACAACAGGCAGCACCACAGCTTGATGTTACATCTGGGGCACCTATTTTGTACTTTTGAAGGTTTATGAATAAATTAAAATTAAAATTTAGATTAGTTTTGCAACAAGTTGCATTGTATGACTGTGAAACAGACAGTGTATAAATCTTATCATCACTGTGAGTTTTGTTTGATTAGGTTCTGTGTAAAAGTTATAGATAATTAATATCTTACCTGCTGTAGATGGCTCTTTGCTGTGCCTCTATTTGGAGAAACAGTTTAGCTCTGACAGGACTGATGAGCTAACGTCAGATGTGACATGTAGCACTTCCAGGGCATCCAGTTTTCATGCCAAAATAAGTGAATATTGCAAAATGTTATGCAGTGTAAAGGTCTAAATATTAGCGTTTCCATGAACCGTAATAAAATTTTAAAGACTGGAGCACCTTCAAAATGGCAAAATCCACTTTTGAAGTAGGTCAGCTCTGACCGTATTGCTAAACTAAAAGTGGCTAGTCCAAATGGACCCACTTCCAAAATGAGTTTTACTGTTTTAGAACAACTCCAGTCTTCAAAGTTTCACAGCAGTTTATGTGAATACTATTATTTAAACCTTTATTTTCCCGTTAATTTAGCATGACATGTTTTTTTTCTGCAGAAATATTATGAAAGTGATAGCAGAATGGGTGGTCCAGATGTGCTACAGGTTTAAGGTTAGGGCTACAGCTAGCTGCTGCTGGAGCTACATATTCACACTTAATAACCACATAATTACTTGTAAATTATAAAATGTGAAACTGATGGCAGCGTAAAAGTTTATAAAATCATGTAAACCAGTATGAAATTTTCGAGACTGAAGTTGTTTTATGATGGCCAGACTAGCTGTTCGCTCTTTAGTCAAAATACTCTGTATTTGTCCAAACTGAGGTAATTCAAAGAGGTATCTATAACAAGTAAGATATTATTTATCTATACCTTTTACACAGAAACCTGCAGCAAAATGTCCAAAGCTTTCCTTTAAAAAAATTATCCCTCAAGTGACCACAAGGGATTCTTTATAATGTTAACCTTTACCTCATAATGTCAGGATGTTCATCCTAAATCTGTTCATACTTTTTTTTACAAAGTAATATATGCATCATGGGTGGCACAGTGGAGTAGTGGTTAGAGCTGTTGCCTCCCAGCAAGAAGGTTGCAGGATCTCATCTCGGCCTGGGGCCTTTCTGGGTGGAGT
>JAOXNZ010000092.1:22400347-22417284 GCA_028566095.1 Kryptolebias brasiliensis | reverse complement strand
TTTCCAGCCCATGTACGCTGAACTGCAAAAGGTGAATAAAAAGATCAACTTTGTTCACGGTCTTCCTCATTCTTTTGTAGATGAAAGTTTGTTTCCTTCTGATCAAAGTCATCTGGCCACATTAAACAAAATCTAAGAGTATCAATGTGCTCTAGCTACCACCACTGGATACCAGTAGGTGTTACTGGCTGTGTAAACAGTGTCAAATACCCTGATGCAACCTGAGAATGTTAATAATTTTGCCTTATCGTCTTAATTCGAATGTCCTGTTGAATCAATCAATAAACAGAGTCTGTCAGTTAATCTTCAGTTCATTTCAGTTCATGCTGGTCACCTTAGATGAGGGTGAAACAGAAAGCACAATGTATTTTTTTGTCCCTGAGAATACAAGTACAGAAACTTTAGTTTACTAAAGGTAATTCAAAGCATAACATCTGTTTTGAGAGAGTGACTCTCTTTTTCACGTTACACCAACATTCCTGAAAGCAACAGCTCATATTTGTATCTGTCGGACAAAAATCGAGCCCTGTGTATCTCCCTGTCAGGGGAACAGAAATGCAAAGCTGTGGCATGTCATATTTTCTGAGCAGCGACACAAATAATTATAATGCCAGAAACTGACATAAGTCAGGTGTTCATCCAAATTTCAAATGCCTCAACTGAGATCCAGCTTTGTCTTGTTTTGCTCCCCTTTAATACATGGTACAAATCATAAACTGTAAAAAGGATAAAAGAGGATTACGAGAGATGCTAGAAATGTTTCTGAAGAAACTCCATGTCCAGTTGGTGTGTTTATACTGAATGAGGATGACTCCAAAAGTTGATAAGTTGTAGACAGGCATCCAGTGAGTACTTTCTGAGAGTTTCACTAAAATCCATAAAGTGGTTAATTAAATATTTTGCTAACAGACAAACACACACAAAGACTCACACTTGGTCAGAAAAGATATAACATTATGTATGAAGGAAACCTGTTTCTAAACATTTACAGACTGCAGTTAAAAGAAGAGAGGATGCTTCACAGTGGGGGATCCTGTCCTAACTTTTTTTTTTTCTTTTTTTGATATGTTGCTGTTATCAGATTCAAAATGACCGAAAGTCCTAAAGTTTGTGCAATTTCTAGTTTAAACATTTAATATGTTCACTATGTTCTGTTGTGAATAAAATATGGTTTTATGAGATTTGCAAATCATTGCATTCTGTTTTCGTTTACATTTGACACGACTTTTTTGGGAATGATACTGCAAATTGAGATGGTTTGAGGATGTCTGCAGCAACTCTGCAACTATTTTGAAAGAAAACCTGTGGCACATATTTTTTTAACTTCATCAAATTCAGGCGACAAGACTGCGAGCCTCTGCAGCTCACAAGATGAAACTTAGAAAATCCAGAAAAATGTTTCGAGACATTTGCGAATGTAGTTTGCAAACTAGTCTGCGACAGTCGGAGCCCAGTGAGATACTGATTTTACTGGGTGACATCATCACAAACAGTCCTAGAAAATGGCAAACCATAAACCTAAATTGTTTGAAACTACCTAAAAAAAAAAGATAAAACGCCTCTTCAGACATGTAAAGTCAAACTTTCTGTGACCAATTTAAACTTTGAATGATGCTTTTACTGTGATGTATGTCTGAGTTAGAGCTCCAAACAGGGTTGAGATTTCTCACTCAATTCACAAAATCCAGCTGTTCTGTATATGTACATTTTTTGCTTTTTTTTTGTTGTTAATTTTGTCTGTCATATGATGTACTACTACTAAAGCTCATGGCACACTATTCCAAATCAAGCTGCACATTTTGATGTAGGTTTTTTTCCAAAACTGTAGGAGTATCAAATCATAAATTGGGATGGAAATTGAAGGATAATGACTGAATGCTTTACTGTTTCTGAACTGGTGCCCTTAAAAACAATTCAAACTCATAAAGTGCTTCACCATCAGTACACTTCTGATTCCTGATTCCACCATTTGCAAACTGCTGCCTTAATGGCATGTACGGAATGCTTCCCTTCTGGTTACCTGCAGCTGAGCCTGACAATGATATCTACAGAAAACAAGAAGAGAGGAGAGGCTGAGTGCAGGTGGAAATGTCAGAATCACACGGGGGAATCGCAAAGGAAACAGTTCTTAAGGTTAATTTAATCATGAGTCACTTCAGTTCTCAGCCATTCTAAAGTAAAGCTGATTATTACAGGCTGATTACACAAATGATCATTTTCTCGTTATTCTCTTCATGTGCAATCACCACGACCTTACATTAATTGCACATGTTTCTAAAATAGGTTATATGTGTTTGCAACCTATAATTTCTTTAAAAAAGGATTTTCTACATGGATTTGTTTGAGCTTTGTCTGAACAGTTTGTGTCTATATGTGTCGAGGCAGCATCGGTGGATGACTTCTTTTTTTGTTTCAGAGAACAAACCATTTGTTTCCCTGCAGCTTTGTTCCTCACTTTGTTCTGTTGCTTAGAGACATTGTGAAAAAATATATCTCTGTGTAAACTAGCCCTATTCACTTCAGGCTAAAAATAGGTAAAAATATAATTATTTTCCCTTCTTATAAACATTAAAATCTTCAATAAATCTTTCTAAAGTATCTTGAGATTATGTTCGGTCCAGTTTTGTGAACGTGCTCGTTTTAATTACCTGCCGGGAAAAGGTGAAGGTGGACATCTCATCTGTGTGTTTGTGTGTCTGTTACCAAAATATCTCCTGGACCACTTAACAAATTTTAATGAGACTTTCAGAAAGTAATCGCTGAATGTACCTCTACAACTGATTAACTTTTGAAGTTAACCTGATTCAAGATGGTCGCCACAGCTAACTGACCTTAAAATACCTAAATTGTAGTGTGCTAACAGATTGTATAAGGTCTTTGTTTAAAATCTTTCCATTAACTCTTCGAAGTCATCCTTGTCTGTCTGTTTGCAAAATATTTCATGAAACAACAGGACAGATTATGTTGTAACTTTCCAGAAATGATTGCAGATTGTACATCTACAAATCCTAAACTTTTGGACTCAACTCTGAGCTTAGAAATCACAAAAATGGCTCCAACTCAGTCCATTTTACAGATATTAAGCTTAAATGTGTAGCTGAGAGTCAGTCACAACACGTACTCTGAGTTTGACATCTCAAGGTATTGCGCAAGTCTTTTTCAAGGTTTGACCAAATTGGCTGCAACTCCATTGTTACAACTCTGACATGAAAGGCGACAGGAAATATGCATTCCTTCAAAGAATGTGAAGTCTTTAATATTATTTTTGTTTCTTTTGAAACAGATGACAAAGGGCCACAGATTTTAGTCCACGTGACGCTCAACTACAGTGAAAAATATTAAAAGAGTGTTAAAGTGAAAACTGCACCTCACTGCTCCTAAAAAATGGGTGGAATGTTGCATATCTTTGTTATGTTTGCCTTTATGCGTGACTGATGGCTGTGTGAACCTCGCAGTGTTTTCTGCAGTTTAGACTGGAACATGCTACACACTCCTAAGTCTTTTCAAATCTCAATGCGAAACATTGTGTTCCTGTTCTACTTTTTATAGCATGTCGCTGAACAAAGCAAAGGGTGGTGCAGTTCTTCTCTTGGAGGCTCAGATCTTTTAAAAACTCAATACGCAACACTAAATCACAGTAACTTTGGCAGTTTTACAGTTTAGTCCTTGTAAGTGTCCTTGCAGATCTGTATCCCCGCTTCACTTCCTGTTCGGTCACCCCAGATGACTTTCCCCAGTGCCGCCTCCTTTCATGCCTGCTAAGAAAACAATATTTTTTCCCTGACTCACTTTGCTTTTTGAGCAATCAGGAGTTAGTGTTTCTAATTCATGCATCACATTTACACATCTGGATTAGCAGCCATTCATGTGTTGGTTGTAAAAAAAAATAAAAAGCTTTGGTATCTGCAGATGGCATCCAGACTCTTCTTTAGGTCACATCTCCTGAGCTAAAAGGTCCAATCAGCAGCCTCTCTGACTTTTCCAAACATGAGTACTCTTGCGTTTTATTGCCTGGCATATTTCTGCTCGTGTGTGTGGGTGTGTGAGTGTGTTCTATATGTAAAATTGACTAGAGTCAATCCAGTCTGACTTTTAGCAAAATATCTCGTGAACCACTGGACATATTTTAAAGAAACCTTTACTAAATAATCTTTGGATGGCCACCTCAGCTAACTGACCTTAGCAAACACAAGCATGTCTACAACTCAGTTCGTTTTACAGAAATTGAGCTAAACTTTGGTGTGGTAGTAGCACATACTCTGGACATTAGTAGATTGCATGAGATATCTCAATATCACATGAAATTGTGCATAATGTTTTGTTTTTTTATCTTTAACTAAAATGACTCTAATTCTATCATTTGTCAACTCTGGCATGAAAGGATCCTTCAAGGAATGCTAGGATTCTGATTATTTTTTTACTAAGTTCTCTCAGTGATTATCTACAAGGGTAAATAATGCCAGATTCCTCACTTTTTTTGCCCTTTGTCATTGAATGACCCTTTTCAACCAATTTTCTGGCTGAATATGCATGTTTTCTTTGATAAAAAGAAATCCTTGTGCAAATGTTATCGTATGTCTGAAAAGAGGCCACCTCACTACTATTAACACAAATAAGGGTGTGTTCATTTACACACAGCTAAAGCTCTCGGGGAGCGGGTGCAACGAAAACATCCCAACAATAACGTGCAGGTAATCCAACCTCTCCTCTCAGAGGCTGGGAACGCTCCAGCTTTATTCTGACAGAAAGGAGATTATTAAACTGTTCAGGACATTAACTGGACTTTTGTCTGATCTGGATCATATTGTGTTTATAAAGTTATTCAAAGTCAAAATCAGTGGATTTTTACGTGACAAAACATACTCTCACTTGATAATGAGTAAGGTTTCTTTTAATCATATCAGCTACATGTACTCATATTATAGTTTACTCTGTGCTAAAAGCTGCGTTTAATGTTCTGTGGATTGTTATGAACAATTAATATCTTACCTGTTGCAGATAGCTTTTTGAACAACCTCAGCTGGAAGATATAGAGTTTAATTCTGACATGACTGATGAGCTAACTGCAACTCCGAATGCAGCATAGAAAAAAATGGATTGCTGCTGTCTTAAACAACTCCAAAATGTTTTAGCCATTCAACTGAACACATTCACACTAATGTTTTTCTATTTTTATTATTCATATGTATTTCACAGTCTAACTTTTCTATATGAAGACATTTAGGTCATTCAGAAGATGGGGGCCATGACTTTTGCAGCTTCTTGTCACCATTCTGTTACTTTTTAGTTACCCTTTTGCTACTTTTAACTTTTAGCTAGCTTTTTGCTACTTTTATTTAGCCATTTGTTATGTTTAGCTTTTAGCAAACCTTTTGTTATTTTTACCTTCTAGCTATCCTTTTGATACTTTTAGCTTTTCGCTAGCATTTAGCGGCTTTTAACTTTACCTATTGTTTAGCTTCCTTTAGCTTGTAGATAGTGTAGTGTGTTTTTAGCTTTAACACCTCAGTTTCAGCTATTTTAGCAAACTTTTTTAGCACTCAGCGTTCACAGAAAATGTAATTTCTCTAGTTTAATGTTCACATTGCAGTCATTTTCTCATTAGACCGTTATTTTAACAGAAATATTATATTCCTGCAAGAAGTGCTGCTATTTCCACTTGCAAATAACCACAGAGCTTAATGTATGACCGTAATACAAAACTGATGGTTTATAAAAAAAGCATTTGCATGAATTACTGTGAAACTTTGGAGATTGTTTTTAAAATGACAGCAGTCCACTTTGATCTTTGATCAGCTTGTCTGCATATCAAAATTAAACTTGTTTTCTCCAAACGGAAATTGTTCAACAAGCTATCTACTACAGATAGAAATGTCAGAATGCCAAAACATTCATTTAAATCATGTCATGAAAAGTCTTTTAACTACCAAACCGTCCAGTTTCACACACCAGCACAAAAGTTTATCTGGTAATAGAAATATTTTTTTGTGGTTTGTTGTGCTTTTTAAAGGAAAAAATTTTTTTATAAATAATACAATATGGAGTCTCTTTTTGCTGCATCAAACAAAACAAGTAAGAAATTTTGTTTTTGCTAAGCATGACTGCTAAACAGAACAACTGTCTGAACCAGAAAGGTTTTACAGCAACTTTGCGCTAAAATGACATTTTTCAGTTTTTCACCTGCTGTGTCCGTGCGTTCAGTGAGTTCTTGCAGTTGCTGCTTCACACGCTGCAAACAGAAAGTTACATTTAGGTCCTTCATATACTTTGATAACTGAAGTAAATCATTCAGTAAAACAGACACTGTGATATCTTACTGCATCTAAAAAATTACTTGTTAATTTTACAGTGGATTTATCCAAATGTCAAATTTAACATCTTAATTTTCTAAAGTTTCACCTAAATCATTAATTTTTTTTTATTGTTGAGCAAAAACATGTGCAAAGGCTGTATTCAGAAGTGCTCGTATTTCAGTGACATTCGACCTGCTTTGTTTTGTGTTGTTTTTTCATGGTCGTTCAGGGGAAGAAAAGAACCAACCAAACAGGTTTGTGCCATTTCAACAGCCAACTGTTGTGGAAACAGAAAGAAAGGAGAAGTTTTTGGCTGCAATGTGAGAAGAGGCTACCTTTAAGAAGAAATTATATTTGTAGAGTAAAAGTGTTGTGCAGAAAAATGTCCTAATACTTTTCTATTTACAGTAATATGTCAAGCGGAACAAGGTGGTATGCATTTTAATTGGTGACATTTCTTTCTTCCTACAAGCAGCAGGTAATGTCACAGTGGTGATGGAGACAAAAATAGCAGGCAGACACAAATATGTAATGTATCTATTGGATTTAAACACTAAATTAAAACAACTAAAAACCTTTTTTGGGTAAAGTTGGTTCATATTTTCATAATTAAAAGAAAAGTTTTGTCATTTGAAGTAGGTTTCTTTGTAAAAATTATTAATAATTAATCTTACTTGTTGGAGATGACTTTTTGAACAGCCTCATTTTGGAGTTTGAATGCTAGTCTGAATGCAAACAAGACAAAAGTGGATTGTGACCGCCTTAAAACAATTCCATTCTCAAAATGTTCCACATGATTGCTATTTTATAAACATTTACACTGTCATCACTTTCACAGTACACAATTATTTTAGCAGAAATATTAAGATAATCCTGCTAGATGTGACCCTGAATTCCCTAGTTTCTGCTGCTGGTGCTATCTGAGCATGTTTTTGACAGTTTCTGTGTGTGTATGTGTTTGTTTATCTGAACCATTATATTTCATGACTTCATCACTGAAGAAATTCTAAAGAAACTTTTAGGAAGTAATCATTGGATATGCATCTACAGCTAAATAACTTTTGAACTCAACCCAGTCAAAGACGGATGCTACAGCTAATTTAGAAAACACAAAAATGACTACAACTGCATTGATTTTACAGATACTGAGCTAAAGTTTGGTGTGGTAGTAGCTGAGATTCATTCACAACACATACTCCAACCACTAACAGATCATGCAAGACTACACAAGATATCACAATGTCGAATGACATTGTGCATAAAACTATAACTACAGCTCTTTCATTTCTCTTCATAAGGTTACTATAGTCTAAAACTAAGACATGAAAGGTGGTGGGTGATTTGAGTTTGTTCAGGAACTGCTATGCCCCTTAATGAACTATTATCAGATCTGCATGTTTGTTTCAGAGCACCATTTGGTGTAAAACCAGATCCTCCAGTCGTCTTGTCATTATGCTGGAGGTAGCTACGGTAAGCGCCATCGCTCTTCATTCATTTTCCTCATCCAAATTTTCCCAGCAGCCCTGTGGTTCAGGTATATATCTAGTGCTGAAGCACCTGAGAGGAGCCACAGATAACATCAATAATTCTTCTACCCAAACACACTCACACCTACACAAAAAGACACAGCCCTTGTCTCGGTGCAGCCCCACCCCTCCCCTAGGCTTTTTTGTAAAACAACAAGGGAATCTGCCATAGTGACACCACGCTGCCTGGTAATTTTCCACACATAACATAAAGTAAGAAGCTGAGTGTTGCAAAATGTGTTTGTATTGACTTTGCTCGTTTTTGGCCTCACATTCCTTATAGGCGAGGTAGGCCTCTTATAGTGAGGCTGTTTTGTTCTCTTTTACTGACTCTGAGCCTGGCTACTGATCAATGTCTAAAGTTTTCCACTCTCCGTATCACAACAAGCATCTTTATTAACACAGAACAGGCACAATGCGAGTTGTGAAAGGCTTCAAGTGGTGAAATATTGCAAAACAAGGCAAGAAAGATCAAATGTCAAAGACAAAACACGAACGCATTAAAATGTAATGTAAAACTAACCCAAGAAATCCTTAAAGTGGGATATTTTGCTAACAAACAGACAAGGCTGACTCCCACAGTTAATGCTAAAGTTTTAAGCAAACATTTCATGCAATGAAACATAGAACAAAGAGTATAACACATACTCTTTGTTGTATATTTCTCAACTACAACCACACCAGTTTTAGCACAATATCTTTAATATTAAATGAGTTATAGCCATTTCTATGTTTTCTAAGATCAGTTGAATGTGTCAGGCATAATGAGATGGGTTAGCTCCAAACGTTAATGAGTTGTAGATGTACATCCAGTGATTATTTCCTATAAGCTTTATTAAAATCTGCCCAGCTGTTCATGAGATATTTTGCTAAATGACAGACACAGTAGAGTCCAAATAGATATTAATGGCAAATTAATAAACAAAGGTCTTGCATAATCTGGTAATACTCAGAATATTGGAATCAGTCTTTGCTACTACCACACCAAATTTTAGGTCAATATCTATAAAACTGACCAAGTTATAACCATTTTTGTGTTTTTTAAGGTCAGTTGGATATGGCGGCCATATTGAAATGGGTTGACTCCAAAAGTTAATCAGTTGTACATGTACATGCAATTCTTATTTTTGGAGAGTTTTAATAACATCTGCCCAATGGTTCATGAAATGTTTTAGTAACAGACATACGCGATCAGACAGGCAGAAGCACTATCATCCACCTTTGCTTTTGTTGACGGTCGATAACAAGGCAAAGATGATCAGATTTCAAAGATAAAAACATGAACACAATAAAAAACAAAAAAACGACAGCCCCTTGTTGTGGGGGTGTTGCTGTTGTTCTGTAAGAGGCGTGCAGTGAGAAATGTTTGACTAGCTGTGTAATGAAGTGGTAAGTGTGTGTGCTGTTCTCACATGCCCTCACAGAGAGATCTCATGTTCCATAATGTTCAGGCTATACTTAAACACTCACAACTGAGGAAACAGTTCTGGGTTTGGGTGCAACAAAGCCTCCTTTCATTCAGCCCCCCACCCACCCCTCTCTCCAGATTCTTTCAGGTCTGACCACGAGGACACGAGTCCCTGTCCTCAGAAGACCCTGGGGCAGCAAATCGGTCCAGATAAGCTGATCTATATTTGGTCAGCATTGAAGACCGTCTGGGTTTTTTTTTTTTTTGCTTGAGAAAACTGAGACTGTGCCGCTAATTGAGGTTTGAAGTGAATAATTTGTTTCTTTTAAAGAACTGATTGTTTTAACATACGTTGTTAAAACTTTGTCATGTTTTTTTTGCCTGTGTGTGTGTGTGGGCATGTTCGACTGTCTGTGGTGTTAGCAAAATATCTCAGGAACCACTTGACGCATTTCAGTGAAATCTGCAGAAAGCTATTATTGAATATACATCTACAAGTGATTAACTTTTAAAGTCAACCCAATACAAGATGGCTGCTACAGCCAACTGATATTAAAAAACACAAAAATGGCTATACCTCAGTCAATTTTACAGATATTGATCTAAAATTTGGTGTGGTAGTAGCTGAGACTGAGCTGCAACACATACTCTAAGCGCTAACAATTTGCTAAGATATTTGTTTAAATTTTTGCCATTAACTATTTGAAGTTAACTCCATTTGACTGTTAGCAAAATATCTTGTGAAGCATTTGAAAAATTTTAATGAAACTTTCAGAAAATTATTGTTGGATGGACAACTACAACTGATTACCTTTCAGAGCCAACACAAATCAAGATGGCCACCACAGCCACATGAAAATCAAACAGACAAAATTGTCTATAATTTGGTCAATTTTACAGATATTGTGGTAAAATTTATTGTAGTAGTGGCTGAGAGTCATCCTCACTCATACTTCAAGTGTTACTTATCATGTAAGATGTTTACTCAAAGCTTTAGCATGAACTGTTGGTGCAACCCTGTTTGTCTATTAGCAAAATATTTTATGAACCATTGGACGGATTTTAATGAAACTTTCAGGAAGTAATCATTGGACATCTACAGCTGATTAACGTTTGGAGGCAAGCCAATTCAAACTGTTTGCCACAGCTAATCAATGTGATCCAAAACAAAAATGGCTATAATCTAATCGGTTTCACAACTATTGAGCAAAAACTGGATGTGGTAGTAACTGAGTCATCCTAAACACATACTCTGACACATCACTCAAGATCTCACAATATCATGAGATATTACATAATGTAATTTACAAGGTTTGATCAAAACAGCTACAACTCCATAATTTTTCAACATAAGATGATTGTGATTTAAAGCACAGGCAATATGTATTTCTTCAAGACCACAAGGACCAAAGTTTTTGTTTTGACGAAGACTGTGTTTCAGCTCTTTACTTTCTGTTTTACTTTTGCTTGTTCTTCCCTGTGCATTCAATTTTTGCACTGTTTTTCCAATTCAATTCAAGTATACTTTATCAACAAATCTAAGACAAGTTTGACAAGTTGTCTTAGATTTGTTAGAACCCTTTCACACAGGAAGGTGATGCCACTCCGATGTTTAAATGTCAGTCAAGCCATGGATGGTTTTTGCAGAAACTTTAGTTAAGAACCATGTGGACTCCCCATTACAGGTAACACAGCCTTACAAGGCCTCAGTGTGTATAAATGCACTAAACATCCATACTGAGGTTGTGGTGGTTTATGATAGTAATGGCAACGTATCAGTGTCCTGGATGGAGCATGTTGGCAGTGTATCCATGACACGGGTGCACAAGCCCTGGTGCACCTTGGTTGACAGGATTTTGGCCATGTTGACCTCACGTCTGGACTTCAACCCCGTCACGCCCACACCACACTGGCAGCTCTTGGCAGTACAGTTCTCATTTCAACCAATAGGTTTGTGGTATGCTTTCCCATGCAGCTTCAACAACCAGTCCACTGTCTCCACATGTCAGTAAATACTGCACCATATTCTGACGTCCTTTGTTCAACTTTTGGAGGCACTTGTTTTCATCATTCTCAGGTCTGCTGGTCAAGGATGGACGAAGGGTGGATGTCGTTGAGGTTCTGTGCAGAAAACTTCTTCACTTGCATCTTCTCGTGCTGCTGATGGTGTCTCCTCTCTGACAGCAAATCTGACACCAATGCTGGAGGCCCAGAAAGCTCCCATATAGTTGGAAAAATTCTGTAGACAAGCCAGCTTAATGCAACTGTGACACCTGTGGCGGAATTTTTGTACTTATGTGGCATAATTGAACGTAGCTGCATCTCGATACAATCTGAAAGCCCTTCCACAAAACACTTCAAGCCGGGACTTAGATGCTTTCTGGCTGTCTCAGTGTGATTTCTCAATGGATGTGGTACGATTGGGGCCATACATGGTTGTATCATCATAGGAACATCCTGCTGACGTATAAAATTTGGTGAGGGGGCATGAAAGCTTCTCAGCGTTGAGGAAAATAGAAAAAAAAATATTTAGTGAATACTAAGAGTGTAGCAGTATCATGGTTGCATTCACTGAAGAAAGTTTTCTACCCACCCACGTTCTAATAGGTAGTGAAGGTCATCTTCTTGTTATTATAGACATGGCAGCAGGCATAAATAACTAAAAATTACCAAACAAACATAGTGACATTCTGCAAATGAGGAATTAAACAATAGAAGTTTGGATAACTAACATTACAGCCACCTGAACACTCAACTATATCACACAAACTGTTTCACATTCTGCACACATGAATACCCAAGCATCTCTCAGGTTTCCATAACATGAATGTTCTCATCCCACATGTACATGAAGCTTTGTGAATATGTTTTCATGCCCTGCAGAGAATGTTGATTGTGCTGGCTTGTTGGTACAATAGCAGGTCACCAAGTAACATAAAGTTGAGTTTCAAAAGGTGCTGTGCAAAGATGTTTTATGCTACCTATGTTTGTGCAATCCCTCTCTAAGGCACTATCACAATTAAATGAAAGTAGCATTTCTTCAAGGAATGCACATTGCCCGCTGCCTTGCATGCCAAAGCTTCAAACTAAGATCTTGTGCAATCAGTTAGCACTCACAAAATGTGTTGGGGATGACTTTCAGCTACTTCCCCACCAAGTTTTAGCTCAATATCAGTAAAGTTTACAGAGTTTTAGCCATTTTTGTGTTTGCTAAGGTCACTTAGCTGTGGCAGCCATCTTGAATCAGGTTGACTCCAAAGGTTAATCAATTGTAGATAAAGCTCAAGTGATTACTTTCTGAGAGTTTCATTCAAATCTGTCTAGTGGACAGCTACCAAGGTAGGGTATGAAGAGAGCTATGGGAGACGGTTTCTTTTTGTACCCAAAAAATCTGGGTACGAGTTGACCAAAGGTGTAAAAGTACAACTTTCAAACGTACACATATATTTATAAAGTTTTGAGGTATTTTCTGTGTCACAAAGCAATAAATTTGATCTGGAACACTAATAAACTATTAAAGATGTACTATTACCTGCATGTCCTTTGATGTAGTGTGTGAAGGGTAAAGATAAGTTTGACATTAAAAGAAATGGAAGCAGAGTTTGCTCCTTCAGCATCAAAAATTTACTCTGATGACTCACAGATCTGAGGTTTCCAGGGTTTGGCTCGGCACCAGAGGAGCCAGAGACGGGAACATGTTTCTGCTGAGGCCAGAACAGCCTGGCCTTATGAAAGAGACATGATTAGCATTAAAATGTCATGTTACATGTGACTACTTCTGTTTGTTTGTTTGTTTTTTGTATGGGACTGCACACCATGAACTGTAAAGAGACTCAATCCTGCAGCCTGCTGTGAGGAAGCTGTTGTAGTCAAGTCACAATATAAAAGTGTGACACAAAATAACAGGACAGCACCAGGGTTTGTAGTTTACCTGCAATCCTAATTAAAAGGAATCCATATAGGAAATGCATATTGCCCACCACTTTCATGGCAGAGTCAACATAAGGTGAGTTCATCTTATGATTACAAATGTAGCTGTTAAGGTCAAATCTTAAAGATACCACTATATCACAGTCAGAGTGAGTGTTGGGGATGACTCTCAGCAACAGTCACAGCAGATTTTAGCTCAATATCTGTAAAATTGATTGAGTTAGAGCCATTTTTGTATTAGCAAAATATCTCATGAACCACTGGCCAGATTTTAATGAAACTCTCAGAAAGTACTCTTTAGTCATCTGTACATCTACAAACAATTAACATTTGGAGTCAATGCAATTCAAGCTAATCAACTTTTGCCAACACAAAAATGTCTATAGCTTAGTCAGATTTACAGATATTAGGCTAGTGTTTGGTGTAGTAGTAGGTGAGAGTCCTCAAAACATTTGTGCACACTGACCTGAATACATCTTGCAACATCTCGCAATGATGCACAAGATTGCACATAACTTGATTTAGGTTTGACCAAACCAGCTGTAACTCTGTCCATTTTCATCATAAAAACAATAAAATCCATCAGAACATCTACATGAGATAAAAAATAATGCTGAAGATTCTCCTTATCTGAGCAGGACAGTACATCACAGCCAGTTTGACACACTGTAGTTGATGCATGAGGCTCAGCTAAAGTTCAGCAGTTATTAGACATACCACCTGCAGTTTAAATATATACTGAGGCCCATACCAACTCCACTAAAGCAGGTCAAAGGTCACAGTTCACTCAGAGGCTCATATGGAGGGTTTCTCTTGGTCCTTTACAGGGAGCAACCCAAACAGCAACAACAACACTGAGCTTCGTGCCATTAATGGATACATTCTGTAAATACTTAGTCAGCATTCACTCTGTTTTTTACTAGTTTATTAGTTTCTTCTGTACATTTTTTACAATCAAACTACTTTTGCATTCTTTGTGCAATTTTAAGCTTTTTCATATATCAAAATGTTCACCTCTAACAGGAAGGTTGTGCTCTGACTGTTGGTTTTGTAACTTTTACACTTTTCAAAATATTTAACTTTTTGTAAATAAAATTCCCCATACAAATACGTCTTTTTACATGTCATTTTTGTCTCCCAATGCATCCTTTTTGTCATTTTATGTCTCCTTATGCATCATTTTTGTCTTTTTGTGCATCCTTTTTGTCCTATTATGTTTCATTTTGAATCATTTTAGTCTTTTTGCATCTTTTTGTCTCTCTATGCTTGGTTTTGTCTCCTTTGGGGTTGTTTTTGCGTCCCTATGCATCCTCTTTGTCTTCTTATGCATCCTTGTTATTTTTTTTGTCTCTGTGTCCTTTTTGTCCTTTTATGTCACCTTATGCATCATTTTTGTGTATTGTTTTTGCCTGCTTCTGTGTCCTTTATTTGTCGCTATGCAGTTTTTTGTTCTTATGCCGCCTTGTTTTTATCTTTCTTTTTGCTTCTTTTTTGCTTTCTTAAGCATCTTTGTTGTATATTTCTGCGTCCTTGTTGTCTCCTTACGCATCCTTTATATTTTTATCTTTTTGTCTTCTTGTGCTTTTTCTATCTGTCCTTCTGCTGCTCCTTTTTCTGCTTTTTCATCTTTAAATATTTCAACTAACCCTGAAGGTTCAGCTGTTATTCAACTCACTTTCAAGTTCTTCAGCAAATTCATTCAGAACTCAATATTCACACTGCATTTTCACACAAAATGACCATTATTTCTAGTTACAGTAACATGTATGCTTGGTGTGTAAAGCAACAGTCTGTACATCTTGCAGACGCAGATACATCGCGTGTGCGTGCGACTCCCCAAATTCAAGTGCATGTTCCTAGCCGGACATGTCTCTCTTTCCTCCTCAAAAGGAAAAGGAGGAGGAGGTTGCTAAGAGTCATATTTTACTGACATGACCTTTGATCCTTGTCAGGGAACCATGTGCCTGGATCATGTTTTGGGACAGGCATGTTGCTATTCATCTGCATGTTGGCTCTGGGTCAGGGGAGTTTGTGAGAGATGGGTGGGAGGGGGTGCTTGTTAACAAGAAAGGCAGCCTCTTTAACCAGCCAAGCAGGAGAAGAGCAACAGCAAGAAATTTGTTCCAGAATTGGCTGGAAAAACACAACAAGCGCTTTTTTCATGACATACATGGCATTCTCTAAATGGGCACTGCGGGAAGTTGACAGTGAAGAGGAAACAACATGCTGCACATAATCGCACACAAACAACTATTAAAAAAATTCTGGAGTCCACTTTTCTTTTTTTTTTCTTTTCTTTTTTTATCATAAACAACCTAACTCATTTACCTGATATCAGTTTTGTGTTCAAACATTGTGAAAGGTGTTCTCTTAGTGTGCTTTTACAAAATAAACATGTGATGTAGTAACAATGTCATCATGTTTATCTCAGGTTAGTCTCAAAGTATAAATCTACACACAGAAAACTGGCATTTCACCATTTGGTTCTAAAGAAGACTCGAGTCAAGCTTTCTGGGGAACAGGTTTGTGGGTTGATTTGGTCATTTTGGAGCTGGACAAAGTGTTGGAATATCTCCACCCCTGCTAATTTTGATCATTCCTAATTTTGTCTAATGTTACAAAACAGCTAAAGTAAAGCTGTCTGAATTAAAAGGTTTAAGATGCATTTTTGTCAATCAGCAATGCAGTGATGAGTAAAAAAAAGGTCCACCCTGATTTGATTTGTTTGAAGGCCTCTCCTCTCTAAAAGATTCTGTTACATGGAAGTACAACTTAGGTGTGCAAAGTTGCTTTTGAATGAACCACCTTTGGACAGATGAGACCAAAGTGTAGTTTACCCATAATGCACAGCATCATGTTTGGTGAAAACCAAACACAGCGTATCAGCTCAAGCACTTCATACCAACTGTCAGCACAGTGGTGGAGGGTTGATGGTTTGAGCTCCTTGCAGTCATTTAGTCAACCATAATCTGCTCTGTGGACCAAAGGATTCTGGAGTCAAACGTGAGGCCATCTGTTCAACAACTGAAGCTTGGACCAAACTGGGTCATGATGCAACAGAACAAAGATCCCAAACACAGCAGCTAATCTACAACAGAACAGCTGGAAACAACCAAGGTGTTGCAATGCTCTCATCAAATTCCAGACCTGTCTGTATAAAATTTTCCTTTAAAAAAAAAGAACAGAGTGGCATGCATTTATTGTGCAAACTGAACAAAAAGCACTATGTTCGTGCCAGGATGCTGACAGCTTCTCATAGAGGTATCTACCACAAGCAGAATTCTGTTTCCCATCTGCTATCTGCTCTTGCACCCCTCGTGAGAAGGTGAAGATGAGCCTCTGATACGAGCACGCAAAAGACTGACTAATCAAATCTTTGCATCCTTCTGGCTGCCAACGAACGACCAAATCTGATGTACAGTTTCTGGGTTTTGTCTTGTGTTTTTGCAAAGGCTCTACACACCACTAAACAATTGCTGTCACATCTCATTTACACTCGATATAATTGCCTCATGTCAAGGATGTGGAGATGAAACACCCACAGAAACTTGGGCCACTAAAGATAACCACAGGGGAAAAACATCAAGGGTAAAAACATGAACTAGAAATAGCCTGCTTTGTTGCCATAGCCACCTGAACTGCTATCATTTAGACCTGTTGAGCTGTGCTGTACATTTAATCAAAAATAAAGGTTGGAATTTTCTGCAGTTTGAAAAAAAAATAAATAAATTTTTTTAAAGCTAACCTTTTTTTTAAATAAAAGTAACTTTGCATTGTTTT
>JAOXNZ010000092.1:22368047-22380192 GCA_028566095.1 Kryptolebias brasiliensis | reverse complement strand
TCTCCAATTTTTGCATGCTTGTAACCTGCACACACAAACCCTTATGTGCACTTCGACTGAGTACACACTTCATAGAGAGGCATAGGACGTAGTGCGAGTACTGGGACCGGGCCTAAGACAGACAGGCTGTCCAGAAGCCATTTTTCAAAAATAGAAGCAGGTAGAAAATGTTGATGTATGCCAAATTACATAAGAAAACAACTTAATTTCAGTGGCAACAGCTCTTATGAAGAGAAAAATTTAAAATAGAAATGTTGAGTTTGTCATCCAGATTGCCATCAGTTTGTACAGAGGGTCATAGAGGAGGAACAACAAGCATCTGAAAATGATGGTGGAGGTTTTTGATGTGGCTGGAACTGAATTTGATCCAGTAGTGATGTGGTTCTTGACGACAAAACCAATGTAATTATGGGGGCAGAACTGTGAATCACCATCCACCAGGCAATACAATCACAAAAGCATCTGGCTCTCTTCACTTCTCGGAATGACAATGAAACACACTGCCAATGCAGGAGAAGCAGAGCTGAATTTAAAAACCAGTCATTGATTAACCCCAGACCTGATTACAGCTGAAACACTGTTGGATCACCTCAACAGAAAACAGCAGAAAAACATAAAAAGCCTGGAGAAATAATCCTAAAGAATGCTTAGAGATATAAAAATAACACAACTGTATTTTATTTGTTCTCATAAATTGCTGCTTCAATGTCACTCACTCATTCAGTTGTTGGGTTAGCGATGAGCCAATTATATTAATATTACCATTAAACATGACTGAACCAGAATGTGGTTAACCCTGTTCCTCGGGTGCTATATATATACACAAAAGATGTGTTTGCTCAAGGATGATGGAGTTGCCAAGTGCCCTCCAGACTCGGTCTGACCAGTACATAATTGCACCAATGCAGATAAACCAGTGATAAGATAACAACATGGAAGGACTGCCAATAAAGAATATCCAGCTGGCTCTGTTTGCTCTGTATTAAGTTCACAAACAGATGATAATTTAGGTCATTCATTCATTCAGCTAATAAAACTGGGGGTTAAAACACACAATTTCCTGTTAGTCTTATCAGAAATCACTGCGGGATAGTTTCTGAATAATTCAAACTAACAAAATGTTACTCACTGTGAAGCTTCTATGTGTGATTTGATTGTTTATAAGAGTTTAAGTAAATATTATGCGCGGCTAACCTGCTAGCAGTCTGGCTGGTTAGCATACAGGTTCAGTTTTAGAGGACAACCGGAAGTTAAAGAAATTCAGTCATTATACCATTTATAAAAATGTAACTAACAAGCAAAACCATTAAGGGCCTAACTGAGCAATATTTCATGCCAACATGCTAAACTGTGAACACCAAAAACATTTTTTTTTTTTTTGCTGTACCTCCACAATTTTGGAGCACTGGGTCCCTTTGCCGGCGCCAGGCCCGCCGAGAACAAAGACAACATTCGGCTTCGTCATTAGTGACCTCCGGTTCAAACAGCTCGGCACTCTCTGACACAGGTTACCAACCAAACGGCCAAACATAAACTAAGACCCGGACACCGGTGAATGCGTGTCAGTATCTGTGGACGGGCCAGGGAGGAGACAGCGCTTCCGCTATTGACTCCGGCGACCAATGGGGTTTCGCTTCGGGCCCGTGACGCAGTTCCGTAACCATCTCCCGTTCGCTTTTTTTTTTTTGTGTGTGCTTTTTTTTTTTCAATGCAGAGGTCTGGTGACGCCCCTCCCCTCCCTCCCCTGCCTCTTTCTCCACAGCATCAGCACCGAACAAGGCGAGCCGCCGCTGGGAGAGGATGCTCTCCGGCATGTTGTGCTCGGCAGCTCGAGGACCCACAACCTCACGATGAGGCGGCTAACCGAGAGACCGACGGTATGCTTTTATTACGTTCATTCTGCCTCGCTGCGTCCATTCAAGATGCACCATTCATGCGTCTCCGTGAACGGAAGCCCACCGCGAGGGAAGCATTAAAATAGCGCCGCTGGCTCGCCTTTGCAGCACGCATTCTCGCATGTTTTTCATGTAGGTCAGAGGGATGAAGACCCAGGTTCTGTCTTTCGAGGGCGCCGCGTGAATGTTGGGCTGACACACAAGCGAGCCAAGCGAACAAAAGGCATCCCAGCCCTCCTCCTCTGACGCACCTGGCTGCCCTGTCGCCACCTGACATGACAGCGCAGAGCCGGGAGCAGGGCAGCAGGATTAAGGGGCACCGACGTGCGGCCGGACGTGCGGACTCGACACGGAGCAGAGGACGTTCGTCGGAGAGGCAGCAGCAGCCCAGGGGAGGCCGGATTGCAGTTTCTGGGGACGAGCGCCAAGGGCAGTGCGGCAGTCAGCAGTCAGACCGGGGGGAGGAGGCTGCGGAGATCTGTGATATACTCCCCCCTTAACTCCACACCATCCTGAAAATATGATGGCGGATGTTTGTATGCCCCATTTATGGTGACTGTGGCACTCCCTAATCAACCTCACAACTTTTTCCAACCCAACCAATCAGTGATGATGATGTGCAGTTAAAGGTAAGGTTTGCTCTCGGGCAAGGGGTGGAGCCCTGAGGGGACTAATGAGCATACTGGCCAGGTATCACTTCCTCCCGTCTTCTCTGGTTCTGCTCCTTCTGCTTGTCGCTTGCACTATGGGCTGTATTCAGAGCATCGCCTGCAAGCCCCGCATCAGACGGGAGAACATTGTGGTGTATGAAGTGTCTGCCTCCATTGACCAGTGTCCCACCATCATTGAAGAGAACTCACCGATTGTGCTCCGTTACAAGACGCCCTACTTCAGGGCCTCAGCAGGAGTTGTGATGCCACCAGTGCCTCGCAATGAAACCTGGGTGGTGGGCTGGATCCAAGCCTGTACCCAGATGGAATTCTACAACACTTATGGTGATATTGGCATGTAAGTAGAAGACATCGCCAGGCTTCGCCGTGGTTAATGTGTATCAGAGATGCAGGAACATCTCAAGTCTGATCTCTGTCTTCCTCTGTCTGCTGCTGCAGGTCCAGCTGGGAGTTACCAGAGCTCCGAGAGGGTCGGGTCAAGGCCATCAGCGATTCAGATGGCGTCAGCTACCCCTGGTACGGCAACACAACGGAGACAGTGACTCTCACCGGCCCTACGTCCAAACCGTCCCGCCTGACAGTCAGCATGAATGATAACTTCTACCCCAGTGTGACCTGGGCAGTCCCCATCAGCAACAGCAACACACCCATGCTGACCCACATCACCAGGGACCAAAGTTTCATCACCTGGCTGGTGGCCATGAACTCTGTCACCAAGGTTGGACAAAACCACAGGGAGAGGCCCCCTTTTTTCTTATATTGAAGAAATCACATATGTTTAATCCAGATTTAGCCCTCCTGAAGCCCTTGTAACTTTGGATCAATTTGACCAGTAGGCCACAGGAGGGTTAAAAGAACATTGGCTGCATGTCCAGAACTGTGTATCTGTATTTCACAGACAGACTGTGATTGTATCAGCTCCTCCACTTTTCTCTTCTGGTGTAAGGTTACAAATGACCAAATCATTGTCTTCAATCCTACAGAAGACAGAGTCTGTATGTCCAATAAATATCAGTCAGTCTGCAGGTCAGAAACCATATTCTAATATTTGGCTCATTGTTTTTTTCTGGTGAAATTCTAATTGGAGATGTATTTCTTCTTTAATCAGAACCCTCGCATTATTATTCTGTATCATGTCTATCAGTTAGTTCAAATTAAATGATCATTATTTATTAATAACTGTAGAGGACAAGATGCACATTCAGCTGAGGCATTTTTAACTCATTATCTTACAGTACCTTAATCAAATTGTGTTATTTACACAACATAACCAGATTAAAGAGCATGCTTTCTCCCTCCTCCAGGAGCGTATTGTGTTACAAACTGTTCGGTGGCGGATGCGGGTCGACATCGCTGTGGATCCAGACATGCCTCTGGGCTCTCGAGCGTCACTGGTGGGCCGACCCTACCAGGAGCAGCCGCACATCCTCAACTACCAGGAGCCAATCCCCCCCAATGCACTCGGACGGCCGAACGCCAACGATGCTCAAGTGCTGATGTGGAGGCCACGGAGAGGAGCACCACTTGTGGTCATACCGCCAAAATAAGAGTCACTGCACTGTCAAACATATACAGGTGCTCCCTTCAGCAGAAATAAAGGGGGAATGAAGAAGTCGCAAAACCCGATGGTTTCCATGTGGCTCCTGCTACAATAAGCCAAAGTGGATGTTACATCCTGGATCTGACACGCCACAATGTCAGAAAACACAAGCTTACAACTGACTGTTGTTAAGGACCTTGAATGGCATCAAGACTTGAGAAGTTTTGAACTGCCCAATGAGCTTTGCCTGCATTTTAGCAAAGAACAGTTTTTAGACAAACCACAGAGGTATTCCCCTACAAGAACTGCATCCTGCATCCTTATGTAGACCTTATTGCATGAGAATGAGGAGACTGAAAAAGTCCTTGAAGAAGATTAAGAATATCTTTTGTTTTGTATAACTTACCTGAAGATATTTTGACTGGAAAAAAAAATGCTCCAGCCTTGTTAAACCTCGTCTGTGCCAACAAAGGCCTTCAGCACACCGGGCACCGGTGTTAAAGGATGTATTCAGATCCTTTCAAAGAAACTATTATACAAGTCTTTTTTAGGTTAAGATTAAACCCATACATCAAACAGATTGTATTAAGAGCACCCACTTGGCACAAAAGTCTGGAAGAGGAAACATTATTGTTGCAGTTTTACTGGCGTTTTGCCAATAGACACCAAACTTATATTTTCAGCACACATGCCTCTTGTGCAGGCAGTATTGTATTCAAATGGGTGACAAACATCAGAGAGATGAGCTGGACCTCTTTCTGCATTAAATAAAAAAATGTCAGACATGCTTACATTAAGTACAGTGTAAATGAGTTGGAATACTGCCATACAACACATTTGAAACAGGAGGGTGACAACAGTTAGGGCTCGAAACAATCACTAGCCAGATTATGTTGCACAAAATGTTACAGAATTTATACATAAGGGAATTTAAAAGTATTCTTAAAGGAATAGTCCGGTCATTTTGGAAGTGATGTTCTGTGTGTGTGACCCGTGCTGCAAAATGAGTCAGATGAGCACAGGATGCAGTGGAAAAAAAAAAGTTAAAATATTGATTTTTGCTGTAATTGAGATTTGCGAGTCCATAAGGACACCATCTAGCGATCCCGGTAACAAAAATAGCAGATAATCTTCCTAATCTACCTTTACAGGAATGTTTTCTGAAATAATCCTTTTAATTTTCTTTGAAATTGATTATTTTTCTCTGCTTGCTGCTGTAGCAAAGGGAAATCATTTGTTTAATGTTTGACATCATCGTGAAGCTTGGGGATTCCTCTTTTTAAATATACAGCTGGAATTCCTGATGAGATGATTTTAGACCAATAAAAATCTAGTTTCCAAACCAGCAGTCTCGTAAACAAAACTATCTTGTTGCCAGGCAGGTGATAAATTGCCAAATTTGAATAATCCATGTATCATTTTGAAGCTTTTGAGTTGGAGAATTTGAAAATAATGACTCAAGGTTGAAAAACTTCTTATTGTGCCAGCAAAGATCACATTAAGTTATCAATTGTTAGTTCCTCAGCTGTGACATCACTCATAGAGCATGGAGTCTAGGGAAAAGGGCAGACGCCTTCATCCAGGCTAGGCTAACGGCTAGCCAAACTGAGGCCTTCTTTATATGATTTTTCAGGCTTATAAAACAACTCTTTCTCAAAAACTTCATTCAGGTGTGAAAGAACACTACATTGATATCAAACCTCTACACCTTTGCTTGACACAGTCTGTTTAGTTTGTTGGGGTATTGTCAACTGAACAATATTTGTGTTACTGCACGTCAGTGTACTAATTCTGCTAAAAGTATCATTTGGCCAGGAGTTGAGGAAACTTTTGGGTTTACCATAGATATGAATACTAGACCAAGTGTTCCCGCCTTCTCTTGTTGGGAAATTAAGCCATGAGATCCTGTTTTACAGAAGATGCCGGGTTGTATTTTTGGAACCAGCGTCTTCACACTTACGATGTGAGGCTTGAGGTCCTGCCTTGTCTCCCGCACAAACATGATGTTACATGACCTTTTGCTTAAGCACGAAATAACAAATTACACCTAAATTTATAAAATTGTTCTGAGGTGTATTTTTTTAATTTAACAAGGGCAACATCTTGTTCATTTACATAGCAGTGGCGAGACTTATAACTTGTAGCTGGACCATTCTGTGGGGACGCTGTACCCGCTCTGGCTTCAACTTCTGGGTTCCCATACGATGTCCAGTATATCTTTACATGTTGATGGTAGTTGTACAGATGTTTTTAACTGAACAACAGCATGTAGTGGTTTAATATTAGCTAATGCAGTGTTCTTTTATAGATGTATGGCATTTGTGAGTAAGAGTTGTTTTTTAAGCCTAAAAATACAATAGAATATAAGCCCTGGTTTGGATACTTGTTAGTTAAGCCTGAAAGAATACAGCTACCTCTCTCTCCATACTTCGTCCTCTATGACTGATGTCATGGCTCATAAGATGACTATTTGACAGAACATCACTTCAAAAATGACCAGACTATCCCTTCAAGCGTTTTTTGGTTTTGAAACCAACACTGCTTCTGTGAAGTTATTCTTGTCTTGCAGTGGCTTTCTTGCTGATTGATGAAGAGTGTTTTGTGTGTCCTGGCTTTGGACTGTCCAATGGCTCATTCTTCGCTTCACACACAAGTCACATGACTCATCCTCCATCTGTGCCTCTCTCCACGTTCACGCCTCACCTTCCCATATGAATGCACTCTCTCCACCTCACTAAACACACACACACCAAATTCCCAAGTCTTCCCTGAAATTCATAACTATGCAAACTGCCATTAAATCCAGCATATATTCACCTTTATTTTGCTTTTGTTCGTTAGAGTGATTGCTGAATGAAGGCGATTGTAACTACCATTTAAAAATACTCAGAGGTTGACACAGGCAGTGTTAATTCAGCGTGTCTGTCACAGCACCTCAGCTCGCTTAGCCATCTGTTGCTATAGAGACTGGTTTGGTTTTCCAGAGTGCACTGCAACTGGAGCTGAAAAAAAACTGTGCAAATATTCATGGGTGTGCCCGGATCTTTGTTATAGAACAAGAGGGCACAAACACACACAGATACATCAAAGTACATGTGTGTGTGAGTGTGAATGCGTGTGTGTATGCATAAAAGACAGGATCAAGGCAGAGCCTGAAATACATTTTAATCAACTTATCCGTAAAGATCTTTATTTTGCGTTTAATAAGCGGTCGGACAAGAGCTTGTAAAATAAATATGAAGACGGTGAACAGAAAAGTCAAAGCAGCCAGATTCCTTTCATTTGGGATTTATCACATCTCATATATAAAAAAAAACACTCAGCATCTTAGGGCAGAGGTAACCTCTCCTCTTTGCAGCATGTTAGTTTGTCGTTCCAACACTAGATGGAGACTTTGCTCCTCTCTGATTCTCTCAGACGTCATCAGAACCATTGGTGCTCTTTCCTATTTTGTAAATATGCTATTTCCGATTTCACCCATCACTTCAAAACACAGGTAAACAATGAAATGAGGGGAAAAATTGGTGTTTCCATGCATCCCTCTAGACAGGCATGGTCTCCCTTCAGTTCCTTCAAATTGCACATACACATTATTTTACTGTTCCAGTGTGGCAGTTTGGCTCCACTGTTTCTCCCATAGGTATAATCTTACAGAAGAAACGTACATCAAAATATTTACCTTTATCTTTTATGAAAAGAAGCCATTTGTTCTGTAGCCATTTGGCAAAAATCTGCTAAGTTGTTTCTAGATTTCCTGCATTGACAAGTCCCACGTGTCAAAGTCGTCCTCACAGTTTACAGAGTCCTGCTCTGCCTGTGCAGGGTGGCTGCCGTCTCCCCTCCATCAGGCAGCACAGCCCACAGATCTCCCCGACTACACTTTGACGACACTGCCGGCAGGTTTCCCCTCATAGCTGTAAAGAAACGTAGCCGCAATCACCAGCACTGCCCCTAAGAAAAACACCCTGAGGAAGGAAGCAGGAACAGAAACGAATAGATTAGAATAAACGCAATAAAACAATTGGATATTCAGCTCATTCTGCTCATTACCCTGTGGCATTGAAGTCGTTCAGGATAAAATAGGAAATGAGAGTGGACAGGATGATTGACAGAGAGGTGGCAAATCCTTTGAGGATGTTGTCTGCATATTTAATGACCACGGCGATGACCAGCCCGCCCACAGCCTGCAGACAAGCATCACTGGAATTAAAGGCACTCAAAGCACAACAAAATAAATCACCCCTACAAGAATACATGCAACCACTATAACTTTATTTTAGTTTTAGCTGAATAAATATGCAACCTTAATCTATAAAAAAGATGAGAGTACAAAAAATAAATAAAACCAAACGCAAACAAGTTTAAAAAGCACTGATTCTGACATTTATGTCAACTTTTATTTCATTACATACAATATAAACTTAATTATTTTTCTTTTCTTTTTTTTATTCATGGCCTTCAACACATTTTAAAAAACTTTTTAAAGCGTGCATATGTCAAAAAATGTTTGAAAAATAACAGATCTTAAAACAACAGCTGTTGCCTTCAAGACCACATCATTTATGAGGACGTCAATGTTTTTTGTTTGTTTTTTTGTTGCAACATGACAATGTAAAATCTACATTTTGTGGTATTATAAAGATAACTGAGGAGAAAAGGGTACAGGTCCTACCTGGAGTTTTAAAGAAATATTTCAGCCATTTTGAAGTGAAGTTCTGTGTAAAGTTATAATAAATTAATATCTTACCTGTTGTGGGTAGCTCTTTGAACAACCTGGAGTTCTGACAGGCTTTATGAAAATGCTCTTGTATAAACCTTTACACCACCATCAGTTTCACATTATACAGTTATTTAAATGTATTTCTGTGGTTATTAACAAATGTCAATAGCAGCAGCCAGATAAAGCATTTTCAGGGCATCCAAGGGCTACTTCTGGCATTTCACAATATTTCTCCCAAAATAACAGTGTAATGCAAAATCTGCTTTGGAAGTAGTTTCATTCTTACAAAGTTTATGGCTGCCATCCTATAAATGCCCCAATCTCCTAAATTTCTTAGTGGTTCATGCAAACACTATTATTTAAACCTTATTTGCTGCTATCAATATTGCATTATGCAGTTATTTTGGCAGTAATATGATATCACTGCAGGACATGACCCCTGGATGCCCTGGAAGTGCTTCATCCTGCTGAAGCTGTTGCCATAAACACTTGTAAATGACCACAGAATTCCATTTAAAAAACTGTATAATGTAAAAATGATGGCGGTGAAAAAGTTTTTTGGAAATAAAGTTTGATTGAGGCGTGGATATTGATATTGTTTTAAGATGATAACAAATCACTTTGGTCTTAGATGCATTCAGGTTAACTGTTAACTCATCAGTCCAATCAGAATTAAACCATTCCTCCAAACTGAGACTAAGAGCTATCTACGTACAACAGGTAACATATTAATTTTCCACTTCGTAATGGCCAACCTATCCCTTTAACTTGTTCTTGCCAGAGACTGCGTGGAAATTTAGAAATCTAAAAATGCAACAATGCTGAACCTCCACTGTTGCACCCTTTGGCACGCAGGAAGAACGGCATAAAACAACAGCTGACACTCTTCATCAGTCAGTATCCTCACTGCCAGAGCAGCGCAGGTGTCGTGAGAGAGAACAGCAGTATTACAAAGTAGTGAAAGTTTCACTGTTCCAACTTGACTTAAAAGTGTGTTGCAGGTCTGAAATGCAAGACCAAACGGCAAAGCAGACAGGACAAAACCAAAAATGATATGGAGGTTTGAACTGTCTGGAATAAAATAAAAGTTAAAGTAAATGGAAGACTTGTGGATTTTCTTTTTTTTTTTTTTATTTGCTGTAGCATGGCAGCTTTTTCTGATTTGGAGTTGTAGCTGTAGAAAAACTATATAAAAACACAAGGCTAAGATTAATCAATTGAACAAACCTGTAGGGCAACAACTGTGGAGGCGATGATATTATATCCCTGAAACATCCCAGACTCTCTTACACTCTGGCCATCGTACACCATCATTCCAATAAATCCAAACACAAAGCTAAACAAACCTGGAAGAGAGAGAGAAAAACAAGTAAAGCAGAGAGGATTATTATAAATCATTCAACTGGACATATTTCACATTGTACAGAAATGTCACTAAAACTTAAAACAAGACTTCTATGCTGAATGTTGTCTTGCTTAAAAAAAACTGTCCATAGACACACACACACACACCCACCCACACACAAAGTCTTAAAAGGATGTTCCAACCATTTTACAGTAGATAATGACACAACCAAGACCAAAGTGGATTGCTGCCATCTTCAAACAACCTCAACTGCAAAAACTTTCATAGCAGTTCATGCAAATGCTATTTTGTAAACCTTCACACCGCCATCAATTTCTCATTGCATAATTATGTACAGAGAATTTAATGGTTATTTACAAGAAGAAACAGTGGCAGCAGCAGCTAGCTCTTCACTTTTCTTCACATTCTTCTTGTAGAGTTTTAAATTGTAATATTAAATTGTCAAAGTCTAAACTGTAATGAGAGAATGGTTTGAACTTTTAGTAACAGAAACTTTTAATTGGGCTGTTGAGCTTGAAAAGACAGTTTTGTTTTGTTTGTTATTTTGACACATCTAACTGTGGAAACAATGTCAAATCTGTAGCTCAATCTAGAGATTCAGCAATAGATAACAAAAAGAGTGATGTTACAGAATTTGTTAGATGATCAGACAGGTTGAGGACCTAAATGTAGGTGACCGGAAATGATGGAAGTCCTTTCTTACTTCGGCTGCTCCCTTCTGCAGGGGTCACCACATTGTGCAACCTTGCACAGAAGACAAGGCAAATGTTTTACCCTGGATACCCTTCCTGACACAACCTGACGACACTGTGGCGCTGATCACCAAATGGCACTCTGAACGAGCCTAAAGCTTCAGCAGGTGAGATGGGAAAGACTGAGCTACAACAACTGCTGCCTGGGTTCTTCACCAGTCTGAGTTTTAAGAAAGAGTGGCAAAGAGAAAGACACTGTTAAAGAAAACTCGGATTTAGAGCTTGCCAAACAGCATGTGGATGACTCCATGGTCAAGTCCTACTCAGCAGCTGGCCCTGGAAGGCTTGTAAAGACGGAGGGTAAAATGAATGCCGCAAAATATAGGAAAATCCTGGAGGATGATCTGTCGTCTGCAAAAGAGCTGTGTGTAGCACAGTCTCTCCATCCCACCTGCTGAAGCTTTAACTCCTTCAGAGAACTCACAGGTGTCTTGGTGGTCTCTCTCACTATTCTCCTTCTTCACAGTCACTCAGTTTGTGAGGATGGCCTGCTCTTGGTGGGTTTACACATGTCCTATATTCCTTCCATTTCTTGATGATGGATTTAACAGAACTCCTGGGGATGTTTCGGGTCTTGAAAATCCCTTTGTAACCATCCCCTGACTTGTAATTTTCAATAATCTTTTCTCTGAGTTGAATTAGGACACACTTTAAAGGGGGTGAATATTTATGGAATCACTTATTTTACATAGCATATTTTTATACAATTGGTATTAGTCTGTAGAGATTCAATTTCACTTTGTCATTGAAAAATATATATTTTTATTTCCTTGTGGTCAAAAAGGTCAATTTGTATTGATCATGGTTGATTTATAATAAAAAAAACATTGAAGGGGTGAATACCTTTTATTGGCACTGTATCCCTTTAGGGACATCACACTGACACTGAACTGTGAATCAGGTAAATCTGCTTGATATTTTATTGAAATCCAACACTACAACATTACAGCAAATTGTACTATATCTTCCTTTCAGCTTTAGTCAAGTGACTGATATTTCAATAGTTAAGAAAAGGTTTACATGTGTGAATGATGAGTCAGCATTCACACAATTGTTTTACTGTTTATAGTTTTTTCTGTACATTTTTTTGGACTAACTACTTCAGCACACTTGGAGTTATTTTATACTTTTAATAATCAAAAGGTTCAGTTTGCTCCTGACATTACGACTATAAGTATAGATTTTAGTAACTTTTAAACCT
>JAOXNZ010000092.1:22285786-22297927 GCA_028566095.1 Kryptolebias brasiliensis | reverse complement strand
TTTAGTATGAATCCTATGGAATCTTTTATAAACGAGACTCCTGGTCAGGAATTTGAGTCATTTTAGCATCTTGATTTCTTTCCTTTTTATTTTGTAAATTTCTTTAGCCACTTTGTTGAAGATTTGTGGCTGTGTTTGAGGTTCCTCAACCCGACAGAACACCTTTGGGATGAATTAGAGCAGAGACTGTGAGCCAGGTCTTCTGTCCAACATCAGTGTCTGACCTCACAAATGTGCTTCAGGAAGAATGATCAAAAATTCCCATAAACCCTCCTAAACCTGTGGAAAGCTTTCACAGAAGAGTTGAAGCTGTTCTAGCTGCAAAGGGTGGGCCAACATCATATTGGTGATAGTCTTAAATATTTCACACGTGAGCATTTTTTTCCCTAAAAACTAAAACAATTAAATAAGAATTTGAATGAGTTTGTACTTATTTTTGTACTATAACAGTGGCGCTCAGGGCAAATTCAAATTAACGCCACAACTGGAAGTTGTGTTTAGCTGGCATATGGGGCACAGGAAGCCGCTGAAGACTGTGCCTCAACCACGATTTGTCCCAACTAAACTGCAGTGATTTAGCTGAACTCTTTATTAGGTTCAAATTTAGCTTCAGCCGCATCAATAGTTGTTTTAGGAGGAGAAATGTTGCCTTAAGCTGTCTTATATGATTTACTTTGTTGCCTCTAAACATATTTTAGTACACAATTCATTCATTGGCCAACTTAAAAACACACAATTAGCCATAAAATCAAAATATTTTTATTTAAAAAAAGGAAAAAAAAAAAGCAATGGTAAGCAAACACTGAAACCATTTAATATTAGTATTGTTCCAAATGACAAAATGAGTTATGAAGAGAACAATTAAACCACACATATGATGCATCTTTGATATGTAATAAATTATTCAGCAAAAAGAAAAAAGGAACATGCTTATGTGTCGGTGTTGCACGACAAACATCGAAACTTCAAAATGTTTAAAATTTAAGACACCTGAGAATATAAATATCAAACAGCTTGGTGCAGCAGGTATTTAGTTCCACAGTTCCTCTTAATCATCTCAACTAAAGCTTTAATAGGAAATCTTTAAAAATTACACCATATAAAAATTAGCTATCAGTTACAAAAAAAAAAAAATCCACCCCTGTACAATGTGCATATCTGAGTTAGTGTAGATGAGAGAAATTATTATGGAGCGCAAAAACTTAAAAACAGAACATCCAAAGTTGATAATGCTCTGCTGTCACCGAGCCTCATTCTGAACAAACTCAACTTTTCAATTGGCATCAATAAACCAACTTTTACACTTTGTTTCAATGCCCCTTTCAGCAGTTGGATTAACTCTTTACAGATAAAAGCAAAAAGAAAACGATTTGTTTGCTTAATGACAAACGTTCAGCGATGCAAGTAAAAGGAGTTCTGCTGCTACACACGTTGTAATGATGTTGTATATAGAGTCAGTGAGGATAATGGTTTAAAACCGAGCATTTAGATGATAACAGACTTCTGAGATCCAACGCTCAATGGCTTTGAAGGAAAGAAAAGTTGGATGGATTCTGTACAGACACTGCAAAGAAAACAAAAAAGGTTGTGAGGTATGTTGTTCTTGTGATAATATGGTTATGAGTCTGAGGAAAAGATTTCCACCGGAAAACAAACATGTGATGTGCTTGTTCCTTTGTTATACAGTCCGTGTGTTTGAGGTTACTGCCAGCAGCAACCAAAAACCCTCTGAAGAGGCAGAAAGTTTGGAAAGCGGTGGAGCTTCACTCCAATGAGCAGAGCTGCCACTGATATGAAACCCAACGGTGATCCGCCGCCGTCTGTGGAAATGGTCTGACGAGAAAAGAGGAAGACTTCTACGGCTGCTGTCACCCCCCCCCTTAGTTTGAACAGATGAGAGAACAATGAAACATTTTCCATCTAAAAAATAAAACTCCACACTTAGATATGGCATGGATATCTAAAAAAAGAAAAGAAAAACACACATAAAAGGAAAATAAATGAAAGCAACAACTACCTGGTTCATTTATCATGCTTTTTAAAGCAAATGAAGAAGGCAGGTTTTTTTTTTTTTTTTTTTTACAAACCATTGGTTATAAACACATTAGCAAAGTTCCACAGTGCTTGCTTGTAGAAACACAGTAACAGTGTAAGCCATTACACTCTTCAGCCAAGTACACCTTTCAGGAAAAAAAGTGCCATATTGCATGAGTTTCTGTAATGTACCCACAAGACGGAGAATCTACCCATACAACGATCCGACAGTAAACACGGTGAACGAGTAGTTACAACAATGTTTAAGGCTTTCAGAGTTTTCCTGAAGAAGTGTTCACTGAGAGTGAAAAAACAAAACAAAAAAAAAAAGCAATGTTTGTGAGTGGATCAAACAGTGTGGGAATGACTACAAAATAAAAATCAACAGCCGGAATCAGATCTGAGCTCCATCTTTTTAGCCCTAAAATATAGCGTGAATATTTAGGAAGCTTCAAGAGATAGTTCAGCCAAGTGGGGATCTGTGTAAAAGTTATGAGCAATCAATATTTTACCTGTTGTAGATAGCTCTTTCAGTGGCCTCCGTTTGGAAAAATAGTTTACATCTGACAGGACTGATGAGCAAATGGCTAGTCCAAAAATCAAACATAGCTAAGACTAAAGTGGGTTGCTGTAATCTTAAAACTCCAATCTCAAACATTTCATAGCAGTTCACACAAACGTTATATAATAAAGCTTCGGGGTCAGTTTCACATTACACCCGTTTATGTAGAATTCTGTGGTTATTTGTAAAAACAAATCACAGCAGCAGCTAGCTATAGCACGATTGGTTTAAATAATAGCATTTGCTTGGACTGTTGTGGAAGTTTGAAGACTAGAGTTGTTTCAGGATGGCAGCGATCCGCTTCTGAAGTGGGTCTGTTCAAACGAGGCATTATTGGACCCATGTCCATCTTACTGGAGGACATGTCCCTAGGAAGCACCGGAGACGTTACAGCTCATGACATCTACTTCAGCTTACAAATAACCACAGAATCCAGTGTAAATAACAGTGCAATGTCAATCTGACAGAGCTGTAAAGGTCTATGCACAAACCACTATAACATTTTTTAGACTAAAGCAGTTTAAAGATGAGAGCAGATCGCTTTGGTCTTGGCTAGCTTCAGACTAGCCGTTCGCTCATCACTCTTGACAGAACTTAACCCTTTCTCCAAACCTAGGCCATTCAAAGAGCTATCTACAACAGGTAAGATACTACTTAATCTTAACTTTTACACAAAAGGCAGGAACATCCCTTTAAATTGAACCGATTCTAAAGAAACGCTCGTTTGTTTTTGATACTTTTCTTGTCAAACACAGATGGAGTCGAGAACTCATTTAATGATGGCGTTTCAAGTAGTAAAGCCTGGTTAGGATTTTTCCAGTGCAACTTTTAAGACTTATTTATTTGCCTTTGGTGGAAAAACAAACAAACAAAAAAATCTGGCACACCTGACCAGCAAAGTTCCACACGTTCTGCCATCTGGTCCCACATCCCAGAAGCATGGCGTGGATGATTTTACTTTAAAGGCTACAGAATAATAATCATTAAAAAAAAACTCACATCAAACTCATCTCTAATTCTGATGCAATTCCACACACACTTTTACCAGTTCTGTCACTATCCTTAAGAAAAGGAACCCACACACACCAACTCTCACAGGCAATCCTACCAAGCATATGTCACCCCTAATATAAGGACTACAATTCATCGATTATTACTTCTGCTGCTAGTAGCATTACCATTTCCTCTACCTCAAAAGCTTAAAGCTTATTTACATTTGCATCAATATTAGACATAATACTGCTGCGTATTATGTGTGAGCATTTTACAGATAAGTAATCTAACCTTCAGAATAGCGTGCAAACTGCTCTTCTACAGTTACAAACTTGTTTCACTCATCAGCAAAATGAATTTATAGATGAACTGGATAAAAAGGAAATTAAAATATTGTCAAAATTACCTTAATAATAATAATAATAATAGAATAAAAGAATGTAGGAATGTTTCAGCTCTAAACCTTAGCATAAGCAAAGCTAAAATAACAAAAAAGCAAATAAAAAATTATCTGCCTGCTACCTGTATGATCAGTGTAAATGAATAAATTAACCACATGAAACCAGTGGAGTTTTGGCTGATGATGAATGTGTGTGTTTTTACACACACAAAAACCCGTGAAGAATCCCTGCAGTTTGTGAAAGTGTTTCCAGTTTGACATCACAAGGTTACATTAAGGTTGAGTGATAAGACCCAGAACCACAGAGCGGGTTCTTATCAAATCTTGAAGTGTCACAAAAGGAAAAAAGAAAGTTCTGTGCTGCCACGAGACTGTAAATGATACTGAGGTATTTTGTGATCTGTTTTTGGTTTTAAAAAAAAGAAAAAGAATTGCAGATGTTATCTGTAGCTGTGTGTTTTTACGTTTTGGTATTGAAGGTGAGTTTAAGAAATGAATTGTTGCAGGACTGGTTTTTACAGATGTTCTGTAAGGATGTAAAGTACCTTATTCTATCAGAGGGGCCTCTTTAATTTACTAAGAAATGTCGGTGAAAAGATTTCTCTCCAAGTGTGTACGTGTAAACCCATTAATCGCCCATTCTGTAGTAAATTTATATGTATTTACTGCCTGTCTTTGCATATATGCAGTTTTATGCAGTGATTAATTCTCTGCATCATCACCTGTAGTGAAGCTCGGGAACACCTTTAAAAGTTCAGTCCAGTCTGACGTTCTGTAAACACTACACACATGCTTTGACAACAGGAGATCCAAAGAGTTGCTTTTTAGAATAAGAAACCTATTTGTTAGCCAGGTGCTATATGTAAGGAATGTGTTCAGAATCCAACCCTAGTTTACATGGTACAGGTGGACGAAGGTGGTGCTGCTACCCCCTAACGCCCAGCTCTGCGTGAGTCGGCTTGTGTATGTGCACGTGTTTTGAGGAGAACACAGTGGATTTGATTGTAGCTGGTTAACTTGAGACAAATGTCACCGCAACATCGGCGCCGCCTCCTAATTGCGGACAACTTGGTTAGAAACTGAGGCCGCGCCTCTCTTGTGCCCCAACATGGAAGGGCTGAAGTCAGGATGACGGCGGGCGTGCTTGATCAGGTGATCGCTGCGCATGAAGCGCTTGTCGCACAGTGGGCACTGGAAGCGTTTCTCCCCCGTGTGGGTGCGGGTGTGGCGAGCGAGCTCATCAGAGCGGGCGAACTTCTTCTCGCAGTTGGGCCAGGCGCATGGGAAAGGCCTCTCACCTACAACAGAGAGCAAGATACACTAGTGTCCTGTTTTTCACTAGAAGCGCTCAACACACATTTAAGGACAAAGGCAGCCATAAAAAGTAACCTTCTAAAAAAAAAAAAAAGTAATCCATCTAGTCTCACTGATTCAGCTGTATCCAATATATCACTGAATCTACAGATTTTCTAAAACTACAAAAAATAAATAATATTCACTTTACCATAACTCCAGATGAAGAAAAGCAGTAAAATGTTTCATCCAGGAGGTTAAAACTTGCAAAATGTTTTGTACAGTTGATAAGAATGAAGCTAAATTAAATTCTATGTGAGCAAAATCTGTGTTGCAGTGTGGATAAATTTGCACATGGTGAAAAGGGGAAAAATATTTAGTGTGAGAAATACTCAGGATGACTTTCTGCTAAGATGCTGGAAGCCTTTGAGTCAAACCAGGTGTTGTGGCGAGTTGTGTTCCCCATGTTGACACTGGTTTCCCCACCAGCTTGGCTTCGTTTTCCCCTTAATCTCAGTTGTTTTAATGTAAGATATTTCAAGAAAGAAAGCTAAATATATCATGATTTCTCTTGTCCAATATAGCAAGGGAAAGACATCCTGATGGCTGGAAATCTACTATACAGGTGAGGACTCGCATCTTGACGGGGAACACAGTTCGACACAACACCGGGATAAGTGAGGATGCTCGGTGCCATTTTTTTCTCCAAGATCACAAAGCTCCGGGCCACGTTGTTGTTCGAGAACTCCCCCGTGGGCGTTCCCACCAGAGTTCCTTTCAGCCGTTTCCTGCCTCTAATCCATTTGCGCATGCTCAGTGAAGCCGAACACGTTAACCCGTTAATTAGTGCGCGTCTCAGCGCAGTGATACAACTCAGACCGGTCGGTGCGCAACAGCAGAAGCTAGATGAAAACTTGGGTTACAGGTGCAGCAACATACTGTGCGACATTTCTACATCTAACACACAATGTTGAGATATTACACTAAGGGGTGAGGCATCTACTACTAGTCTGAGCATTCCTTTTTTAATTTTAATTTTGACACAATTGTAGAAGGTTACACAGAACACGAGGTGGTGAGCAGAGAAAAAGTAGACCCATCCTCCACCGGCTGCTGCCACAGATGTGTCCCACGATGAACCCAGCGACCCCGACGTTAGGGTTTCGTCTTACGTTCATTTCATATGCAAATCCAGCGGGGAGGAAGACTATCGTCACAGGTTTCAACGTCCAGCCCTGTTCTTTTGTTAGTTTACTTCTTTGTCAGAGTCACCGAGGGGAGTTGGTTTCTCTGTTCCCCCTGTCTTTGTGTGGTTTATCGTATCAAACTGGTTAAAGAACACACTTACATAAAAGTTTGAGACGAAAATCCCGACTCTTATCTGACATAGAAGTATGCTAGCAAGCTGTGAGGATTAGCTAAATGAGGCTAGCTAAAAGTTACACACAACATGGTGTAATCCGACGGTTGTTTACCTGTGTGTGTCCGGATGTGTGCCTTCAGGTGCGACGATTTCCCGTAAACTCTGTCGCATCCGTCGAAAGTGCACTGGTGTCGCTTCACTGGGGACCGCAGGGGCCCGACTGCCCCAGACCCGCTGAGCTGGTACTGCTGCTGTCCGGGCACGGGCGTCGCGGAGGGGGTCATGGTCGGGGTGGTGGGGTCGGACAACGTGGTGTACCCGCTCTCCCCGCCGCACGAGGAGTTGCTGCTCTCCGAGTAGGCCGACATGGGCCGGAACTTGCTGTGCAGGTCGGTGAGGATACCGGCCACCTTCATCATGTTCGTCTCCTCCAGCCTCAGCGTCTCGCGCACTTCCAGGTCCTCGCTCGAGCCGTCGGGCTCCCCGGGGAGCAGGCCCACCGGGGCAGGCTGGCTGATGGGGGCGACAGGGGTGGGTCTGTGCAGGACCGGACCGCTAGATATCGACACCAGGCACTCGGCAGCAAAATAATCAGACGAGGCAGAGAGCGACATTGTTATCTACTCGCTTTTGTTGTCTTCAATTAAAAAATAACGAAAAAAATACACATTAAAAGGAGGAGCTAACTGTGACGTTAGTCTG
The DNA here is from genome assembly GCA_028566095.1 of Kryptolebias brasiliensis. Classification (NCBI taxonomy): domain Eukaryota; kingdom Metazoa; phylum Chordata; class Actinopteri; order Cyprinodontiformes; family Rivulidae; genus Kryptolebias; species Kryptolebias brasiliensis. The sequence continues at coordinate 22,290,580 of JAOXNZ010000092.1, read as the reverse complement.
ATCCCGACCTCGTTTCCCTCAAACTCGACGAACAAACAGCTTCCAGTTGAGTCTCGTTGCCGCCATACAGCGTATCAGTAGTTTAGGAATAAGTCTGGTAAACAAAGAAAAGGCACAATCAGGAAGAATAACGTGCTAAAATAATGCTAACGCCGCGGGATGAACGTGCGTGCCCCTTCCCGTCTGACGGTTCATTGTGTCTGAGCCTCAGAGAAAGCCGGTCAACCCACGCCCCCTGGTCCGGACTGACGGTGCGTTTAGGAGCCGCTGGGTAAAACTCACCAACAGTCTTTGTTATTATAAAATCTAATCTAATCTGTTTAATCTGTTTTTTAAACTATTACTATAATAACAATCTATTACATATATCTAATTGTCATACAACGCATTAGAAAAATCAGTTACGCTAGGAAAAGTGTGTTCTTTAATAGTTGACTGTGTAAGATATAACTACATTAAACACAAGGCCTGCAGCTTTATAAGTTATGTTAAGCGTATAAGTTATAACTCACATGAGTGTCCAAAACCATGAGACTAATACAACAAGCTAGGCTCGTACAACAACTGGATCCTTTTGCTCATTTTTGTTAGTATGTTTTGAATTTACGAACGCAGCGTGAAGTAGCACGGGCGTGGACCGCGGTGGCGGGTGCATCGTGGAAAGTAGGTGGCACAGTGTGGGAGCTTAATGATGGGGGAAGGAGACAGGGATGAAAGGCCTGTTGGGTAGTTTAGTTTTTTTCACAGCTTAGACTGAAGGACGTGGCTGAGTGTCGGTGTGTTATTATTTTCAAAAGTTGTCATTATTACGCCTAAAAGCCACACATTTTATTTTTTTAACCGAGCAGGTTTATTTCTCCAAGTTATATTAGTTGTTTTTCTTGTAAATCAGCATTTAACTGGTTAATGCTCACACAGGTGGCGTGGCTCAGTGATTACACAATAAGAAAAGCGAAGATAAGAAATGTACCTAAAAGGTATATTTCTTTGTCAGTCCAGCTGTACCATGATGGATATGGTTGAAGAATAGTACATTTTGTTCCTTATATCTGTACTTGTAAATGTACATCTCTAAAGGCACATTTCTTTTTGTATTTTAGCACTGTACCCATACCCTTCAAGGTACAGCTAGACCAACAAGGCAGAGTACATTTTTAGGTACATTCTTGTACTTTTCTCATAGTATAGTATGGTCATATTGACCACAGTGTGTGTGTGTTAGTGGGGGGAGATTATCCTCCATTCCAAGAACATGTGCAGTCAAAAAGTGGCTCATGTACTTTCCTGTTCAGTTCAAAAGTTTTACATAGCAACATAAACCATCTGGTTTTACCAGGTCTTAAAATGAGGAAAATTCAACATGAATTAAACATAAATAGTTCTCACTCATTTTTGTTACATTATGCCTAAAAATGTACTCATCATTCCAGTTGTACAGTGAAAGGTAAAGGAATGGTTGCAACATTTTGTACCTTATGTTTGTACCTTTAAAGGTACAGGCTTTAAAGGCATTTTTTTGTGTGTTTTAGTACATTGCCCATACCCTTCAATGTACAGCTGAAGTAACAAGCTAGTGTACCTTTTTGGTACATTCTTGTTCCTTTTCTTATAGTGTATGGTCATATTGACCATAGTGTGTTTAACAGTGAGGGGAATTTATCATCCAGTCCAAGAACTGGTGCAGTCACAGTTTTAAAAAAAGTAATGTATGTACTTTCCTGTTCAGTTCAAAAGTTTTACAGATAAGGACATAAATCATTTGGCTTGTACCAGGTCTTAAAATTAGATAATACAATCTCAAATTAATGGTTCAGTGTTACTTCTGTTAATTTGTGTCTAAAAAGGTACACTGGCTTCCCACTCCAACTGTACCATAAAGGGTATGGGCATGGTTTAACAATAGTACATTTTGTACTCTGTGTTTGTACCACTAATTTTTTTTTGTAGGCCATGGTCATATTGACCATAGTGTCAGTGGAGAGTGTTCATTTTCCAGTTCAAGAACATGTGCAGTCACAATTTAAAAACAAGTTCTTTCTTGTACAGTTCAGAGGTTTTACTTATATAGACAGAAATCATCTGTTTTGTAGCAGGCCTTAAAATGAGCTCAATACGAATCTAAGTGTAAATACAATCTGAAATTAACATGAACTGTTCTGAGTTACTTTTGTCATTTTGTACACTCAGGTTATACCCATTACCATTCCATACCCATGTACTTACCATTGCATATCTGTTTATTTACCTAGTAACCCTAGCTCTAAACTTAACCAAATTCCAACCCTTAACCTCCTTTAAAATAAATGCAGTGTGCTATAAATTTGGATCCTCAATCCTTTTTATCTTAATTTCTATTTATTCCTAAGTTTATTGCCCTAGCCTGGTGAACCTCGTCCTAATCTTAACCTAATTCTAACTAGACAAGTAGATTGACACCCTGGAAGAGATGGTCAACGTCAGGATGTCAGCAAAACTATTGGAAACCATGAACAATGACTCCCACCCCCTCCATAAAAAACATAGACCATCTTAGGAACTGCATCAGCAACAGACTCATCCATCCCAAATGCTCAAAGGAACAATACAGGAAATTGTTCCTGCCTGGTACTATGTGGCCCTAAAACTCATCCACTCTTAGAGTGGATTGCAAAAGTATTCACCCCTTGATAATCTTTTGTTTTGTTTTGTTTTGTTTCTGTACAACCTGGAATTTAATGAGTTTTTTTATTTGATTATAGCTAAATAAAACTTACACAAAATTTAGATTAATGAAGCTAAATAGGGAGTGGGGAGGGGCCTGTTTTTAATATTTCTAAAAAAGTATAAAACTGAAAAGTGGAGTGTGCATATGTATAATTCTCACAAATTCAATACTTTAGAGCCACCTTCTGTAACAGTTCCAGCATCAAGTTTATTCATGTTTGTCTCCATGATCTTGGTCCATCTAACATCTGGACCTTTTTGTCTGTTCTTCATGACCAAACTGCTGCAGCTCCTTCAGGTTGGATGGGAGCTGCTTGGGTCCAACAATATTTAAATCAAACCACAGATTCTCAGTTGGACTGAGGTCTCGACTTTAACTGGACCACTCCAGGACATTTATCTAGTTCTTAAACCAGTGGAGTGTTCTTCAGCAGTGTTTAGGGTTATTGTTCTGGTGGAAGGTGGACTTCTGTCCCAGTCTCAAATCTCTGGAAGACTCAAACAAGTTTTCCTCAAGAATGTCTCTGTATTTTTCTCCATCCATCTCTCCTTTAGCTTTGACCAGTTCCCCAGTCCCTGCTGATGGAAAACATCCCTCTGCCAGCACCATGCTTCATTGTAGAAATGGTGTTCCCAGTGTACTGAGAGGTGTTGGGTTTGTGTCTGGCATGCTGTTATCATTGTTATCGTTGCTGGCCAGAGGGCTTCTCTACCTCTCTTAATCTCTTTCTCTTTTGAGGGCTTCAAGAGGGTTAAGCAATGACTTTTTCCTGCTACTATTTTATGAAGCCCAACTCTGTGAAGCTTTTAGTGGTCCTATATTGACAAATACTCCCATTCTGGGAACATCAGAACAGGTGTTTATATACTGAGATCATTTGACACTTATATTGTCCACAAGTGGACATATTTTACTAGGGTTATTGGGTGGGGCATCAAAACAAAAGGGCTGAATACATATGCCCATGTAACCTTTCAAGTTTACATATTTTAGAAATATTTTAAAAAGTTCTGTTTAACTTCATTGCTTAAAATCAAATCAAAATCCATTTTAATCCATTAAATTTTAAACCTCAGGTCTCTTGCTCTTATGTATGTAATGGTAATGAGAAGAGATTAGAACAAAATGGCATCTGCTGAATACAAAAAGCAACCACCAAGTGTGAGGTGGGGGTATGAAGCGGTGAAAGTACGAATGAACCTGTACCTGAAGAGATCCTAAGTGGGTACAAAGACACCCATTGCAGGAGTCTCCTTTTCATTTCAATGAAAGTCTGAATACAAAGTGACTAAAAATTGTTAAAGCACAAAGTAGTGAAAGTAGGAATTAACCAACACCCGCATTAAAACGACATATTAAAGTAGAAGGTGTAGAAGGTTTGCTGCTGTGTGTACATTAACACACATCAGCAATGATTTTAGGGAAGCAAATGTTGCTACTCATCAGTATGGGAAGAGATACAAGCCATCCAAACAATTTAGAGTCCATCAATCTACATTGAGAAATAATATTTATGCAAAACATTTAAGACTTTGCTGGTCTTCACAGAAGTGGATGTTTCAGTAAATTTACCTTAAGGTCAAAAACAACAAAATTGGGCTAATTTGAGTTTGTTTTGCAGCCACAGGACCTGGGTTCCTTGCAATTTTTGAGTCGACCTCTGTAGACTAAAGGATTCTGGAGTCAAATGTGAGGCCATCTGTCTGACAGCTGAAGCTTGGATCAAACTGGGTCATGATGCAGCAGAACAATGATCCCAAACACAGCAGCCAATCTTCAACAGAAGGACAGAAAAATAAAGAATCAAGGTGGCCCAGTTCACGTCCAGACTTCAACCTGAGTGAAGTGCTGTGGTGGGACCTTAAGAGAGCTAAGCATCAATGAATGCCAAGAAACCTCTCAATGAACTAAAGGATAGTTGTAAAAAATAAAAGTTGGACAAAACCCTTAATGACTTGTGAGACTCATAAGGTCACAAAGAAGACCATTACTGAGGGTTTTTGCTTCAGAATAATGTTATAGATTGTTGTTTACCTATATGTTTGAACTATTAAAATTGATTAATAAAGGATGTACAATCTTACTACAAT
>JAOXNZ010000092.1:22265708-22283951 GCA_028566095.1 Kryptolebias brasiliensis | reverse complement strand
GCTGTTAGGCTGAATAACACTGCACCAGAATAAACCTGTTGCTACGTCCACCTTACTCTGTCTGGATCATATTTCTCTCTGGAACTCCAACCGCAAAAGGCCGTCTGTTATCACACTGACTTGTGCTCCCTAGTGGCTGCGAGTGTTCACCCTCTTTGAAGACACATGATTACCACCTGTGGATCTTATTTACCTGTGAATCCTGTGTTAAATGATCTCAGTATATAAACACCTGCTCTGATAGACCCCAGAACCAAGACCAGTCCAACACCTCTAAGTAGTGAGGACTACCATCAACCAAGAGACATCATGAAGACCAAAGAAGTCTCCACACAAGTCAGAGACAAAGTTATGGAGAAGTACAGATCGTTGTTGGACAATAAAACTGTCTCAAATCTTGAACATCCCACAGAGCTCCATTAAAACCATTATTAGAAAGTGGAAAGATTATGCCACTACAGCAGCAGCCGGTGGAGGACGGGTCTACTTTTTCTCTGCTCACCACCTCGTGCTCTGTGCGATCCTGCAACCTTCTTGCTGGGAGGTGACAGCTCTAACCACTATGCCGCTGTTTCACCCCACCATTTTTATATTTTTTACAATTATTTCAATGTTTTCCATATTTAACTTCATCATTCTGAAGTATTTTGTGTGGATTCATTACTTTTAATCAGATAAAATACTATATAATATCTAGGTTGTAAGGCAACAAAATAGAAATATTACCAAGGGTGTGAATACTTTTGCAACCCACTGTATGTTAGTCATTTTACCTGATTGATAAAAATGTTTCAGACCAATTTTTCATCTGAATACATTTCTTTCTGTTTATAGCTCATACCCCATGTTAGTCTTGGGTTTAAACAGGTGTCGGTAATGTTAATGTGTTGTGAGACCCAACGCTGTGTCAACTGATTGGCTCAGTGCATGTTTGTAGCTCTAGTTTGGAAGGTATTTCCTGATTGGTTGCTGTGAGCAGCATGGGTCACTGTGAAAGTCCACATACAAGCCCGGTCATTCAGCTGCAGCGAACAGTGCTCGGCTTTCACCTCACTTCTACATGTTGCGGTTCAGAGGGAGCCGATCCTGCACTGACTTGAGGTCGCCATGGCTGGGTTGCTCTTACTTCTCAGTTGTGCATATATAATTTTCATTTTTCTCTTGCTGCATGGTAAGACTTTTTATTTATGTTCTTATGTTAATTTGTGCTGATAAAGATAACTTTTCACCAAATGGGAGTTTGCATTAGAAGATGTTCAGACAAGTTTGAATGGGTTTGTCATCATGTGCATATATCTAAGTTTTTTCTTTCTGTTTAATAGGTGGCTGCTCTGTGGTGGAAACAGATCTCTGTGATTCAAGATGTTCTGGTGAAAATTTATGTTTCTACACAGATCAATAAAGCAAAGACTTGATGCATGGTCAGAGATAAACACATCAATCTAAAAACTTCTTTTTTTACTGTTTAAGAGAAGAACTTCTGTCCTTTTTGAGATTTAAATGTAAATATTCTATGTCCACAGGGTTTCCTTCTGCCAACTTATCCTACCAGAAAGGTGTGAGGTACACTTACAAGTATAGCACAGTCATCACCACCACCCTCAAGGGCTCTAACGGGGGCAGGAATGGACTGGCTCTGGTCTGTGTGGTGGATATTGATGTTGTCTCCAAGTGCCACCTAATGATGCAGGTCAGCTTTGTTGAAAGCTGTTATAAGTTGTTTATCTAAGAAGCAAATTATGTTGTGGTTTCATGTGCCTGCTCGTCCAACAGATAAGGAATTCACAGATAAAGCGTCTCTCCCCTCAGAGGGAACACTCTGTCCTGCATTTAAAAAGTCTGAGGTAACACCCTCTGGATTTCTCAGTTTTACTAGTTTTTTTATTTCATTTTTTAGCTTTTGATATTTAACTTTGTGCTCTATTTATTGCTTGTAAAGTGAAACCCTCAGTCATTGTGGAATGTTACAACTGTTATTCCTGGTAATGAGAAACTCAGTTCAGATGCTCCTCATGTTTATTCTTTGGTCTGGAGAGGAAGAAGGAGGCTCATCTGGTGTTTTTGTTTCCCAGGGAGTCACTGGAGAGAATGCGCCTCAAGTTCTCCCTCCAGGGGGGAAAGGTCACAGCCCTCTGTCTCCAGGAGGGGGAGCAGGTGTGGGCCCTCAACATTAAAAGGGCTCTACTGAGCATGCTCCAGACCTCCCGCATGGTGACCAGATTTAAAGAAAATACTGAGGTGAGTCGATGGAAACAAAGTTCTGTTGGGTACTTGTCAAAATAAATATGATGAGTGTTTACACAGCAAGCCCTCAGATTTTATGTAGGTTTCAGAAGACCACAAAAACAATTTAGCTTCAAACCAGCTCAGCTCCAGCTATTAACAATCATTTAGCTGTTAATTAAAGGAGCCATTGCATAGGAAATGAAATACACTTACTGTATTATTAATCTGCTGGTATTCTTCCTTTTCTGTCACAATTTTCAATTTGCTACTTGCAGCTTTGAAAAAACACAAGCAAAATGTATAGCCAAACATGCATCTTGATCAGGAAATGTGTGCTATGACTTTTGGTAGGAGTGAATTGTGCAACATAGATAAAATAAAATAAAATAAAATAAAATAAAATAAAATAAAATAAAATAAAATAAAATAAAATAAAATGCAAAGGACTTGTACATATACAACAACAGGATTTTGGCAAACAGAGTGAGAAAACCCAGCCCTCTTTGGAGCACTGGAGCTCAGACATACTTCAGAAACATTGAAAGTGTAAAGAGTTATGAAGTTAGATTTTACATGACTGAACTTGTATTTTTCTATCTTCAACGTTTTTTTTACATCATTGCAGTTTATTTTTTGTTATTTTGGAGATTTTACAATGGAATGTTCAACAGTGTGGGGATGTTTCATACTAGGTTTTCATTTGATTTGATTTGATTTGATAGGTTTTATTTTGAACAGGTCAAAACAGTACAACAAAACACACACACACACACACACACACACACACCCACACACACACACCCCTCCCCACCCCCCACCCACACACAAAGACCCATACACAAGTAGAAAATATACTAAAGGTAGAAAAGAAGACAAAAAAATTATTTAATTATTACTTGCCACTGTTCAAAAAGGAGTAGGAAGAAGTAGAAACTTATTTAATCCTACCTCCTATATTGTATATAATTGTCAATATATATAAAGCTGTATAAGCTTTCAAAAATTTTTGCAAACAAACTCTTCTTATTCTCACAAACCTTATACTTCTTATACATTAAAACAGGTAGTTTTATCTGTGTGTTTCTCACTGCTGTAGGACTTACAATTTTTTCTCAAATCCCTTCAGAGTGCAGAGAGCACACATCCAAACTTTCATTGTCTTCCACTGCATCTGAGCTGAGAATTTTATCATTAAACTGGAAGTAAAGGATATTTTTAATTTGTCATATCTTCTAGATAGGGAGTGACAGACAGAGATGTGTGGAAACACTAACAGCGGCTTTAAGATTTATTTTGATCTTGGTTCTCTTTACGTCAAAATGTTGGCATTTTGTCAGTTTAGATTATTATAAGAGGAAGTCCGAAATCATTATTGAGTTTTAGAGAAGAAAGTTGATGGATGTTGGAATTTTAAGCAGCAGCTGCATTTGGCTTCCTTCAAAATGTCTTCAGAATTATTTCTAGTTTCATTATGCACCCAGTTCAAAAGTTTGTTAAGGGATTTTTTTGTTTGTTTTTCCTCAGACTGATTTTCATGGCACATGTAAAAGCAGATACGAGAGGCGAGGACCTTTGCTGTTGAAGACCAGGGATCTGAATCAGTGCCATCAGTCCAGGCTAGACAACTTCTGGCCTCACTCTGTTCCTTTAACTGAAGACACAGTAAATAACACTAAGTTATTTCATGGACTAGTTTCAGCAGTTTGCTTTCATAATATTGAAAATCAACAAATTTTATGTTAAATCCAAATGTAAAGATTCCGTTTTTCTCCAGCAGATGTTTATGCTATGAGAATTTTTGTTTTGCCAGTCGTTGCAGATGGAGCTACACTGTGTTCAGCGCCACGGAAAGGCAGTGATGGAAGAGGTTAACTGTACTGAAGTTGTATCTATGTCCAGGATCTCAGGACTTGTGAAGACTAAGACAGAGTCTATGCTGCTCCTGCTTAAAACCCACTCAGGAACTCCTTCAGGAGCAGGTCAGACCAGCATCAGCACTTTTCCTTCCTTTTTAGCAGCTCTACTCTTCATGCAGTCTAAGCTCTGGTTTCCTCGTTGCTTCAGCAGACTCCCTAAGTGCTGGTGTGCCGACTGACCTACAGTTTGAGGATGATGGCACTGCGAGGCTGGGAAAAACCCGACCATTGACACCACAGAGAGTTGGTCAGTCTGTCAGGTTGTTATACAGTCTCACCTCAGACCCACAACTGGTAGGCCACAAGTGCAGCCGGCTCCAATTTGCTTACATCATTATTTTTCTCTGATTTATCATTTTGTACGTTTCACTTTACCTGCCTCACACATTGGGAGCTGCAGCAAAGAACGTGAATAACTTAAACTTGCTCGAACTTTGCCTGACCACGGACTGCATGTTTGTATTTATTAGTCACAACTTTTCTCCTGAGGAGGTTAATCACACTCAGTCTAAGACTTTTCAGCACCATCTATTTACACAGCATATGTTTCACAGGCTCAGTCAGACCCAGAACCAACAGATTTTCATGAGCTGAATAGTTTTATCTGAGTAGAGGTATTTTAGAGAACCAATGTGTATTCTGTGTTGTTTGATGCTGACAAATATGTGTTTGGGTTTTACTGAATCTGCTCCCAGGTTTCACAGGAGTTTCTTCAGTTGGTGTTCCAGCTGAAAGATATGAATCTCTCTCAACTCAGGACATTTTGGCAAGAGACGTCCTTTAAATATCGGAATGACTGGTCAGGATATCTCCTCTTTCTTATAACAGATTTTTTTTGGTCTAGCCCTTTAGTTCTTCATTAATTCGACACGTATCTACATTATAATACAATGTGTTGTGCTTTGCTACCAGTAAACTGGAATAAAACAGAATTTTCATAAGAAAGAAGAAGACCCCATGATTGTCCAAATAAGGAATTATAACAAGGTTGTTGGAAAAAATCCAGTTTAATCAGAAATCACTTTTTGACAGCATAGCACATTAGACAGAGTTGCCCTCTCTTGTCCGTAGAAATGAATGTTTTTTGTAAAATGCAAATGTACTAAAGAAATGAAATCATTGATGGAAAAAAATATAAAAGTGTACAAAAAAAATCTAATTGCATTTAGGTTCGCTACAGGATGTGCTAAAATAATTCAAATAAATGGAGACAGTGTTTGTAAATAAAATGTTTATGTTATGTTAATCCAATTATTTGCTGTTCAAATAGTCAGAAACATCTTTCAGTGGTTATTATAAAATAAAAACAAATTTAGCACAAAAAAAGACACATAACTTGTTATGAAACTATATAAGAAAGTATATACATGGGGCTGCGGTGGCTTGGTGGTCAGTCTTGTAATCCTGAGGCAGCAGGTTCGAGTCCATGTTGTGGTAGGAAGGGCATCCGGCGTAAAACAATTGCTAAATTGTTCATGTGAGTTTACTCGCTGCGGCAACCCCTGAAAAAGGGAGCAGCCGAAAGAACTTACAAGAAAGTATATACATCAAACAAAAAGATATAACATGTTAATTAGTTAGCATTAATTTTAACAGCCAGTAGACACTTTTTTATACTCTTGAATAAAAATGAACAATTTCTGGTTCCAGTATTGAATCAAAGCTAAATTCTGACATGTAAGTAGGTTGAAGCTTCCTTTAAGGGGACATTTTGGCCACTTTAAAGTGGGGGTCTGTGTCAAAGTTAGGAATAATTAATATCTTACCATGGCCTGCCTGTGGTAAGGCCTTATCACCTTTGTTTATTTCTCTTTAAATATATCCGACTAAATATTTGAGAATTAATGGAATGAGACAAGAGGTTTCCCCAAGATTACAAAGTTTATTAAAAGCACTTTGATAAAAGCTCAATATTTAACTCCCTAAAATATAAAAACAATGAAAAGGTTAGTTTAAAAGCATTAAATGCTTTGAATATATAAAAGCAATGAGTGTCAAGGACAATGGTTGTGGCATTTAGCAGTAAGGGACAAGCTGACCAGGTTTAGGCGCCCACCATGCCCTCAATCCAAAAAAACTCAAACCAAACACACAAAAGAAATGCAAAACGTGAACATGCAAATAAAAGAAAAACTCAAAAGGTGTGACCCCTTTGCACACAACCAAACTGTTGTCTTTGGCATTCTCACATAAAACCAACTGAGCATCTAATGACATAATTAACATCTTTAATTTATAAGGTTAAAACTGAGTTTAATTAAAACGCTGAGTAAGAAAGCATAAAACAAAAGAGCAGTGGCAGTTTGGCAGTCTCTTATGTGAGAAGGGGTCACTTCTGAAGCCAGTATCTCATCTGACCAGGGAAAACAATCGCCTTTCTTCATTGACCTCTACACACCAAGAAGCACAGTAGAAATTGCTTTGTTTCTCATCAGCCCCAGCATGTAGCAGCCAGCCAAACATCAGTGGAAGCACAGCATACTGCATGCTAGGCCCACATGCCTTTATGGGGAAGCAACCAATTAACCAGGAAGTAGGTGGGTCTCAACATGAACCAGATGGGGCGGAGTGCTTGTCTTGTAGATTGCTCTTTGAACAGCCTCAGTTTGAGGAAGTTTAAGTCTGACAGGACAGATGAGCTAACGCCAGGTCTGAACAGCCAAAATGAAAGTGGACTGCTGCCATTTTGGCAGAAATCTCATCAAATTTTTGCCAATATAATGACAGCTGCTTTACGTGCTTATATAGGCAGAAATATTATGACATTCCTGCCAGAAATGCCCCCAGCCAAAAGTGTCTCTTGCTGTATACATACGTATATTGGTTTAGGCAGAGTTTGTCTCAAAGTTATCCACCGTTTTTAAGACAACTAAGCCAAACTAATTATCTGCTGACCATGTTTAAATAATACAGCAAATAAATATATCAAACAAAGAAAAGTCAATACATACTTAACATGATCAAAAAGGAGTTTAAAGAAGCCTAAGCTTAAACCCAAACTTTCTCTATTATTTAGAAACTAATAACTATCCATTTACTTCCTGTTTTATCCTATCATAACATACAGAGATAAAAACTGTTTTTTTTAATGTTGTACAGACACCAGGATATTTGAACTTTATCCCCCCGAAATTACATTATATTCCCCATGTCTTAAAATAATGTTTCAGAATGTTGTCAGGAAGTAGGCTATTACTTTGTACATAAATTGCGCAATGTGAAAGTTTGTTTCTGTTTTTAACCTTTTTTTGGAATAAGAAAGTGAATTACAGTAGTGAAATTTAATATTTGTGGTTTTAAGAATTGTGGCTTTGCATGATCTCTGTAACCAGTACAATGAATTATTCTTATAGCCCTTTTTTGTGACATAGATAATGATGACGAACATTACAAGTATTCCCCCAAACCTCTGCACAATAATTTAAATATGTTGACACCAGTGAAGAGAGAATACTATATAATACATACAATAAAATTAGTATATACAATACTAATTTTAAATGTATCAGAGACCATACAAATATAATTTATAAACAGATTAAACAGTTTCAGACCCTGTACTGACCCCTGGGGGACACCATCATGTTCAGGCATGATGAGCTAAATTCACCCGACCTCACAAATTCGTTCCTGTTGCTTAAATGATTTTTTTACCCAGTCCAGTCCAACCCCCCTGTTCCTATATTATTCCAGTTTACTGATTAATGTTATGCTTGATTGTATCAAGTGTTTTTCCAAGATCTCAAAATATTGCAACTTCATACTGTTTCTGATCTATAGTGTTTATAGTCTCTTCAATTGAGTCAAATGATATTTTGACCATATTTACAGTATTTAGTTTACTGTGCTTTAAATAGTTTTACTTACTTACACCCATGTTACTGTGTGTACCAGAGGGTACAGATAGAAAAGCTAGATGCTGATGTCAGTTTACTCTTTTTGCCAGGCAGCCGTTACTGGATGCATTAACAGCATGTGGCTCTGAAAACTGCATTATTCTACTGACTGACCTGATTAGGAACAAAGAACTGGAGAAGGGGGAGGTCTACTCCTTCCTCACCCCCTTAGCCCTCATCCCTCATCCATCACCTCAAATCATTGGCTCCATAAACGTAGGAAATTTGCATCTTAATCTCTGATCCAAACCTCAGTGTTTACTGCTGTCTTATTTTAGTCAAACTGATCTATATTCTGTTTGTGTTAGGGTTTACTAGAGGTCCCTGAGCTGCAGTCAAATGCTCTGCTGGTTGGATCATCTCTGGTCTATCAATTGTGTAAAACAATTCAGACTTCCTGTGATGAAATACCTCAGGTACAGTCCTTCATACAGACACTCGAGAAAACCTTGAAAGTTCGCTGTGAGGAAGAGGAACCCAGTCGAGTTAGAGAGGTACAGTACTTTTAATCTGAGGTCAGTGATCTTGTAAAGTGTGTATTTCTCATGTCTTGTGTATTGATTCACTGTAAAAAACTTTGTATAAACTCTACTCAGTTTGCAGTCATTATTGTTTCTTCTCCAACAGCTTTTCTATTCACTGAAATCAGTTGGAAACAGTGGTTTTTCTGTCTTCATTCCTCTGCTAAATCACTGCATTTTGAGCCACACCGCTGAACTGGAGCTGAGACTTGCTGCCATCCAAGCCTTCAGACGCTTTCCCTGCTCAGCTGATGTGAGTCAGCACTATACTCACTAGTCTGGCTGGTAGCTGATCATGAGTGAAAAAGTCACAGAAAACTTCCTGTTGTATCTTTGTTTTCTTTAATTCACTGTAATTGAACTATTTTTTGGTTAAAGACATGCACATTAACCTAAACATAAACTAAATGTATATAACTCAATTCTTAAAGATTTAAAGGCCTTGTTTTTAAAATAATACAAATCAGCCGCAGCCTTTCATGACAGAGTTTTAGATCATTTTATATTGAGAAATGATGAAGTTGTGACTATTTTGTTTAAACTTGAACAGACTATTAGGCGCAATCTCATGTTTAAGAAATGTGTTATAACCGACTCTCAGCTACAACCGCATCAATTTTTAGCTCAATATCTGTCAGATTGACTGAGTTGTAGCTCTATTTTTGTTGGCTTCAAATGATTACCTGTGGCAGCTATCTTGAATTGGGTTAACTCCAAAAGTTAATGAGTTGTAGATGTATATCCATGGCTTACTTCCTGAAAGTTTCATCTCCAGTGGTTCATTAGATACAGAGTTGAATCCAAATAGATAATATCAAAATTTTAAACAAAGATCTTGTGCAATCTGAACATATGTTGGGGATCAGTCTCAGCTACTACCATACCAAATCTTAGATCAATATTTGTAAAATTGACTGAGTTATACCAATTTTTGTGTTTTTAAGATCCATTAGCTGTGGCAGCCATCCTGAGTTGAGTTGACTCCAGAAATGAATCAGTTGTAGATGCACCTTCAATGATTACTTTCTGAGAGTTTCATTAAAATCCATAGAGCGGTTAATGAAATATTTTGCTAACAGACAGACACATGCCCACAAAGTGTTATTACCTTTTGGCGGTGGGTGATAATGAATGTTAGACTAGAATAAGTGATAATTGATTCAGGATGAGCAGAGGTAGAGAGGATAAGGGGGAGTCTAACATCAGTAACAGAGCGGTTTCCTTCCATCAGCGGTCGGTGCTGTTGCAGCTGTACAGCTCATCCCAGGAGGACACGGAGGTCAGGATCGCTGCATACCAGCAGCTCATGCTCTGCCCTGACCAAGAACTGTTTGAAGTCGTGAAGATGACTCTGAGAAGCGAGACATCCAGCCAAGGTCTGCTGTAGACCTTTGTGGTACAGAAGAAATGTCCAAAAATATGTTGTAAGAGTCAAAACATTAAGTGTTGGCAGTTAAGAATACAGCAGTTTTAGACAGAGTAAAAAAAAAGTTTGATGTTCTGCTCTATTTCTCATGCTGTCTGGTAATGAGTTGAGTAGTTTTGCTAACTAATATTTAATCTTTTAGAGAGTGGTCACGTTAGGTAGTTAAATCAGGTTTAACTGTAATTAAGGTGGGAAAACACTCTAAATTTACATGTTTCATTAAAACTAACTTTAGTAATTTGTTCTGTCAAGAAACTAAAGTGAACTAGTTTTATGACATTTTGTCTCTAGATTGCTGTTATGGATTTTTTTATTTTTATTTTTTTTTTTACAAAATAAAGATCAACCAAAAAAGGTTACTGCACTTTGCTAGAATAAACATAGGCTTTTTATTATTAAAAAATAGATAGAAAATAAACAAAATGTGCAAACATTTTATTAGAAACCTAAACAATAAATTTCAACCTGTGCAAAGAAACCCCAAAATTTATAAAAGCTCAATATTATCAAAGTATTAAAGGTTGTCATGAGTCCGTTTCCACTGTATCTTTAAAAAAGAGCAACAATGACGTTTGATCTGTGCAAAAAAAATAAACAGAAACAAGTGCAGGTGTTTGACAACAAACAAGGAGTGAGGGTTGATCTAATGTTTTTTACATTATTAATTTAATTCAGTTTAATTAAATTCAGTTTATTTATATAGTGCCAAGTCACAGCAAAGGTCCTCTCAGGGCACTGTACAAAAACATTGACCTACATTATAAAAACCAATCAGTAAAAGTTATCTATCTAAGGAAGTAATTAGTAATATCAGCTGTAAAATAAGAAACTGAAGGAGGTCTATATCAAAGAGTGGTTCCCTAACTCCCTTACAGCAGTATTTTTCAAATAGCCTATGACAACATCATAATAAAACTCCTGAAATGCTGTTATGGCTTTTGGTTTTGGTGTGCCAGCCCAAGATTATCAGAGTCACCATCTGGACACCTATTTGAACTGCAAATCACTAATGAAGTGTCTGTCTGTGGTTTGTTTATTAAAGACAATGCAGAGTGGCAGCATTCAGAGTCTAAACAATATTTTCATCTCATCTGTAATTATCAAAAATAAAATAAAATTGTAATGGCCACATGTTCCCTTCTTGTGACAGCAGAATCACTGCTATAATGTAAGTGAAGCTCATCGACTCCCTGATGCTTGACTGATAATTACTTCTCTTGTCAAAATTTGTCTTTCTGTAAATGTTTTGCTTTCCTCTGATTGTTTTTTTTCAAGTGGGATCATTTGTGTGGAGTCATCTTACTAATGTCCTGAGGAGCGAAGACCCCATGAAGCAGACCTTAGTCGAGTCACTGCCTGATGACATAATCAGCAGAGATTTTGAAGCAGAGTTTTGGAAATATTCTTCATACTCAGACCACACTTTTGCTTCAGGTAATACCATTAATATTTTAGGCCATAATAAAAGAAACTTGCTAATATCTTAAAGTAGAGATTTTAACATACTGAGGCGGTGAAATGCAAGGATTTCAATCTTTTTGAGGTGTACTGCAAGCTGCTTTTTTATGTTTCAGACACTGGGATCAAAAATGTGGAAACGTCATTGATTTTCTCTCCCAAATCATTCCTGCCCAGATCTGCCTCGGCCAACCTCACAGTGTATATTCATGGCAGGGCCCACAACCTTCTAGAAGTGAGTTATACAGTTTTATTAAATGTGTTGGGTCAGAAAAGACAGATAATCTTGAGCACCTGCTCTTTCCTCTCCCCTCAGGTGGACCTTCACATTGAAAACGCAGAGCCCCTTTTGAAAAGCGTTTTTGGTCACCAGACAGAGAGCAACCCTCCTGCTGAAAACAGCAATCAGGAGGCAAGACAGAGCAGGAGAAAAGCAGATGATGGCCACAGAGGAGAGAAAGAAGCGTGTTTGTCCAGCACCAACAGATACCTGAACCAGGCCAGGGCAATGGTAGGCTCTCTTTTTATACTGGGGTACTTGATAGGATCTGAGGTTGAACATGGTAACGCATGATCAAATCAAAGGCCTGTGCTGTTAGCTGTCAGATTTTAGTCTCTCAATAATCACTTGAGTGTTGTGATATTGAATACTCATCATTTAATGGCAAATACTATACTAACCTGCTCTTAAATAGGAAAATTGTTTTCAAAAATGATTTCTTCAAATGACCTCTTGCCTGACTTCTTCCTCCAAACTGCAGATCTCCAATGTCGTAGACACTTTGAAGTCATCTTAATATTCTAATATTTTACCTTAGAATGTGTTATGATCGTGTCTCTTTCACGTATTAAGTCTCTATCCTAAAATGTAAAGATAAAATCAAAGAGAAGCAGCCACCTAATATGCAGCGAGAAACAAAGAACATGCTCACAACCTCAATTTATTTGAAAAAAACCACTATGAGCAATCAAAGACGGCTGGGACAGACTTTAAAACATTTTCCAGCCTACATTTTGGGGTCTAAGAAATAGCATATTTCAATTTACAGTGATATATGGGAGAAAATCATTGTAAATTGACTTTTGGGGTTTGCAGTCAGTAGGATAATAATTCAGTGTAAGTGAAGCTTCTAATTTATCTAAAGAACACGTACAAAAGTTTGAGAATCCACTTTGTGGCACAAAGGTGATTGCTGAACAAACCCAGAAAAAGAGATGTTGATGCTCATCAGGCTGTAAAATGTTACAAAATTATCTCTTAAAAACCAGGACCCTACCAAGCCACAGTCAGATTGCAAAAGAATTAAAACAAAATTACAAGTTTAACATCAATCTAAAAGCAAAGTTGTAAAAGTTTGTAAAGTCCCAGAGAAACAGGTTGACTGATTAAACAGACTCTCTCATTTTAATTTGGGTTAATGCTCATTAGTTTAACATTAATAAAATACTAAACCAACAACATGTGTGAATGGAAGAATGGCATAGAAAAAGTCACTGCTTTCTACTCTGAAGAACTTCTTTGAGGATACATGGAACCTAAATTGGTTCTGATCAATTCATGCGTTCACCAAGTCCTAGTCCCACTTCGCCGTTTTGAACCAATATGGTGCAAAATTCTGCTTGACAGTGCAGATGTATTGAAGCAGATGCTGCTTCTATGAAATACAGAGAAAGCATACCCCATCCTGCTTGTGTTTTTAGGCAAACAATTTTAGGTAATAATTATCATTATAATTCATTATAATTCATTGTCATTATTAAATATTAAATTGTTGTCATTATGTATTATCAATTAACTTTAGGTCATTTATTTATTTTAGGCTGGCCTGGGAAACGCATTTTTTTCTTCCATGTCTCATGCTTGTTCAATTATTTAAGACCTTAATTCATAATTTGAATAGGAGTGCATTTTAAAAATTTGTCTATCTTGAGAATCGGGGTTATTCAAAAACATGCCCAGGCCTAATCATTCTTATATAAATAATAAAACTGGTCAGTAGAAGAAATCACCTATGTTGGGGAAGCTGCTATGGTGTGAAGTGGACTAAATTGAGTACAAAGAGACCTGTGGCAGACAGCTTCTTCATACTCAAAAAGTATGTAGTGACCAAAGCTGAAAATGTACAACTTGATGGAAATACAAAATGACCCAGTGCTGAATTTGTTGGTATTGTGAATTTTTAAAAAAATTTTTCACAATGACTTTGTTGTGGCTGTAAATGCAGTAAAAACAGGTCCAAGTCATGATACTACCTCCACCATGTTTCACATGTGTTAAGGCCACTGGGAGCAAACATGCATCCCTTTTTCCAAACATAACTCTTCTTTTATACAAAAGCAGGGCCATGGTTTCAGGCCCAGGTATCATGATTTGGGCCTGTTTCTACCATTTCCAGGGCCATGATGGCTATTGCTTTAAAACCATTGTAACGGTCAACATACGCTATTTTTCAATGTTTTTGATTTGAATTTGTTGCATTTGTGTATCATAAAAAGAACCACTAAGTACCCATCATTCACTACCAAAGGTCTACAGCATAATTTTTAATAAATGACTGAAACCAGCAGTGATGTTTTGTTGCCAACAATTACGAGTCATTTCGGCGGGTGACAGATATTGAGTCGGTAAAATATTTCTTCAGATGTAAACAGAGTCAGAGGGAGAACAATGGCATCAAAAGTGAAAGTAAAAATTGCGGAGTATAAATCCAGTTTTATTCTCTCTTCCTCTGAAATGAATCAACAACTTATTCTTCGTGGAGGAAATCGAGTGGTGGAGAATGTTAAAGCAAAACTCATATGCAAATGAGCTGTGCTGAGATAAGCCGAACTACTGACCGCCGAATTCAGTTGTAAACAAAGAAGAGAATTATTTGCTGTTTTCTAACGCAATTTCTACAAAAACCCTGATGAATTTGAGTTACATTAACTCCCAAACAATCATTTGATGATGTGGAAATTGTGTTAAAAGCATAAAAATTCAATTCAATAATATTGAAAATTGCGTATTTTGACAGATTTATGGCTATAGGAGAATTTTCATAAGAAAACTATCAAGACATTTGCTTGAACTAAATTTTAACAGAAAGTGGGACATGCTCCAGGACAAAGACTTGAAGCACAAAAGTAATTCAACCAAAGAATAGTTAAAGAAGAATAAAGTTAATGTTGTGGAAATGCCAAGTCAATGACCAGTGTCCTGACCTTAATATAACAGAAATATTGTAAAAGGTCCTAAAGGGAGCAGGTCACATGAGAAAACCATCAACATCCTGGAGTAAATAAGCTGAAATTCCTCTGAGATGATGTGCAGGGCTGATCAACAGTTATCAGCCACAGTTAGCTGTAATATTTGCTGCACAACAAAATTACGTTATATCTTGTTTTTAAAACTGAGTTTTAAACTGTTGTACCTAACTCTTTAACAGTTTTTTAAAGAAATTATGTGGCTTAAATTTGGCTTGTTTCTGATTTCATTGCATTTGCATTTGTGGGACTTAGGTCAGCTGAACAACCAATGAAAACACAGCACATGCTGGATGTGTAACATTTAACATGACTTAATTTATTATCCAGAGGATAATAAAATGAATGTGTTTTACTATCATGAATGCCTCAAAGCAAACATTCATGTATCAGATTCAGTCAAGTGATTAAAAATATTTTTTACCTTGTAGTTTTTATTTAATATTAGATCAATATATTTGCTTCTTTGTGATTAAGTACAAAACTAGAACAACTAGAATTAGCATATCAAGATCTTGTTATGTTTGTTTTATAATGTTTTTGCAGTTATTTGGAAGAAAGACAACAACGGATGAGAAAAGGCCCAAGTGCTGGGTCGGGGTGAAGGTGTTTGGAAATGAGCTCAGTGTGTTTACATGTGATGATATCTATGATCGAATCAATGAAGTGTCTCTCAGCATGGCTGGACTGGCTGTGAAGCTGCTCAAGGTAAGAGGGGAGCTGTCATGTTCAGTTTTGATTCATGTTTGTTTACCGTCTGGTACAACTTGGCTTCTCCTTTCCTTCCTCTTTGTCCTAAAGGGTCATGAGGTTCAGCTGATTCGCAGGGCTGTGCTAATGAATGAGCAGCTGCTTTTACCATCTCTGTCTGGTGTCCCCATCAAACTGGGCATCAACATGACCTCCCTTCTTTCACTGAATCTGAAAGGCAACATCAACTACAGAGACACTTCTCACTTCTCCTTGAATGGACACATCAGACCAAGGTATTGCTTTGTCTCTAAGATAACAGTGGTTACACTCTCAGTTACTGATCTGGGTCCTGTATTGTTGGTCTGTTAACACAGTGGAACTGGTGTCTTTGTTCTCAGTGTCTTTGTGGGCCTGTCAGCCAGGATGGGGGTTGACAGTGTTCTGGGTCAGGCTGCGGTTGAATGGGTCGCTGAGCTGAGGAGCTCCACCAGTCTGGATGGCAGCTTCCAGCTGCAAGAGGGACGGGACATCAGGGTCACACTGAACACACCGCAGGACTTATTGGACATCATTTCTTTCAGGTAAGTGTTAATTAATCTAATCTCTAAACATTCATTAATAAAGCCTCTGTGTGGGTGAATATGTGTGTTTTAGGGTGAATTGAGAGATCTGACTGTCCTCACGGTCGACTAAACAAAATGTTTTTTTACAGTGAAGATTACAAAACAAAAGTTCAAACACAGTTTTTCCTTTGCTCACAATCGTCACTGGTCTTCCTGGTGTAAAACATGAGTCAGAGGCCACTGTCCTGCAAGTTATAACCTTTTCACCAAATGATTCTGTGATAGGGTGGCACAGCGGCGTAGTGTTTAGAGCTGTCACCTCCCAGCAAGAAGGTTGCAGGTTCGAATCCCGAACTGGGTGGAGTTTGCATGTTCTCACTGTGCACATGTGGGTTTACTCCGGGTACTCCGGTTTCCTCCCACAGACCAAAAACATGCATGTTAGGTTAATTTGTAACTCTCAAAAAATTGTCCCTAGGTGTGAGTGAGAGTGTGAATGGTTGTTTGTCTCTATGTGGCCCTGCGATGGACTTGCCAGTTTGTCCAGGGTGTCCCCCGCCTCTCGCACAGTGACTGCTGGAGATAGACACTGGCTCTGCGACCCGGAATGGAGAAGCGGTTAAAGAAAATGGATGGATGGATTCTGTGATATGGCTGCAAGACATGCTCCTCTTAACTCCCTCTAAATGGTTATAAATCATCAGTCAAGCCGACCACGCGTGAAACCGGCTTTGCAGGTCAGAGGAGGTGTGAATGTAATTCAGTAGGGTTGAGGAATTACCTCCTCAGAAATGGAATCAAGTGCTACAAAAGCCTATTAGGCCTCTGTCACACTGAATGTGTTATGATTCTGGCTGTTTTTCCTCCTCTGCCCTCTTTGTCAGCAATCAGCTCATCTGCTCCACCTGTTCATTGCTGCTCTGCAACTCAATCAGCGTCATGCCACTCACCTGTTCTCCAGTGTTTATATTTAGCCCTCTTGCAGGCAGACAGTGCCAGATTTTTGTAAGCCTCACAGTGAGTAGATATCCAGCGTTTTCTTCTTTGCCTGTCCTTGATCACGACCAAGTTTTTTGCCTTAAGGATTTCCCTGTCTTGCCCTGCCCACGTCGGATATTCTACTGATCTCAGTCACCTGGTCTCGACCCTGGATCTGTCTGCCTGAGTCTGATTCCACGTGTTCGACCCTGTTTCTCCCGCTCGACTTCTGCCTCCTGCCTTGCCCCTGGATGAAGCATGCGTGTGGTGTGAATGTACATATATTTATCATTGAGAATTTGAAGTAGGGCTGGCAACATTGATGTCCTGTATGTTTTAGTAATTGACATGGTGTTCCACGGCACAATGTAGCCGGTGTGTTTTCAGCTTTAATGACCCAATCATTTAAATCAGTTGTGTTGAAACAGGGAAACATCTAAAACATGTGGCACAGTGGCTCTTGAGAAACTGGGTTGGAGATCACTTCTCTACAGTACATCAAATGAAACAATTTGAGGAATCTGGAGGATTTTTAGTGCATAAAAAAAAAAAAGTCTAAACAAGACACCTGTGATCTCTAATCCCTCAGACAAGTTACTGAGGAAAACTGTTGTAGATTTTGCTTGACCTCTGAAGGTTTTCTGTGATATCTGGCAAAATAACCCACCAGTAGTAGAAACTCCTGGAAGTTGTGAAGTAGAGTCCTCATAAATCAGACATTCTATAGACACTTGATTAAACTGAGATCTGGAGAACTTGTTCCACAGTTCACACTTGTTGTCTTACTCCTCATGTCATGTGATTGTGGTTGAGTTGTTGATGGGACCTAAATGCAGACAAGCAACAAGAGGCAGATGGGTGAAGCTATCCAGAGTATTTGTTCTGAACAAGAAAGGAACAAAGATAGTAGAAAATTTTTCAGAAACTACAATCATAACAATTTTGAGATGATAATGATGGTGTTTCAAAAACGTCTTGTAATCTTTGTGCTCAACAGCTCCAGATTATTTCAGCTCAGTGGAAACCACAGAGAGGAGATAAAGGGGCCAAAGAGTCGAGTCCACAACAACTCCTGCACAACAAAAACCTGTAAGTCTTCCAACCTATACATTTGTGCTGGACAAACGCGCTTCTTTCTCTCCTCTGTGGCCATCATCTCTGCTTGTAGGTACAAGCTTAAAGCCATAAGTGACTTATGTAAAAAGGTATATACAGTTGAAACCAGAAGTTTACATACACTATATAAAAAAGACACACATGCATTTTTTTCACACTGTCTGACGTGAAATCAGAATAAACTTTTCCCGTTTTAGGTCAATT
>JAOXNZ010000092.1:22253020-22265608 GCA_028566095.1 Kryptolebias brasiliensis | reverse complement strand
AGTTCTGTCAGGAGGAATGGGCCAAAATTCCTGCCAACTATTGTGAGAAGCTTGTGGAAGGATATCCAAAATGTTTGGCCCAAATCATACAGTTTAAGGGCAATGGTACCAAATACTAATAAGGTGTATTTAAACTTTTGACTTTGAAGAAAGGAATAAAAACTGCCTTAAAAACATTCTCTCTCTCATTATTCTGGCATTTAACAAATAATTTTGACAATCCTAATTGACCTAAAAAGGGAAAAGTCAGACAGTGTGGAAAAAAATGCATATGTGTCTTTTTATATAGTATATGTAAACTTATGGTTTCAACTGTATATACCTTTATACATAAATCACTTATGGCTTTAAGCTTGTACCTACAAGCAGAGATGATGGCCACAGAGGAGAGAAAGAAGTACATTTGTCCAGCACTAACAGATATCTGAACCAGGCCAGGGCAATTGTAGGATTTTTTATCTTGAGGGGCTTGATAGGATCTGAGGTTTAACACGCTCATGTGTGATAAAAAACTTTACATAGTTAAAGTTGAAACAACAAATGCATAGTACATGTTTTATACTTACTGATTACAAGAAGTCACGGTTGGATGTATGAGAGGACCCAAATGCAGACTAAGACTCAAGAAGTATCTAAGTACAAGGAATAAAAAAACACTTTTGCAACACAAGCACAAATTAAAAATAAAAGAAGAAACATGAATGTGTCAGCTTTATTGCTGAAATGCCCTTCAGAGATTTTAGATGAAGATGTGAAGCCTTCAAGACTGCTTCTTTTCCATCTACAACCAACAACAAAATGATGTAAACCACATTCTATTAGCCTTGACAACACCAAGTCCCAGACTGTCTGTGTCACCTGTGGTGTCCCTCAAGGGTCAGTTCTTGTCCCCCTGCTATTTTCCCTTTACATGCTGCCTTTAGGTCAAATCATTAACCGGTATAATATTTCTTTTCACTGTTATGCCGACGATACACAGCTTTACATCAGGACTGGAGCATCATCACCACCATCTTTGTCTTTTCCATCCTCACTCACTATCTTCACCACTTGCCTCGAGGAAATAAGGGCATGGATGAGCCAGAATTTCCTTCAGGTTAACTGCTCCAAAACCAAAGCCGTACTCATTGGCACCCCTCACCAGGTTCAAACATCAACTATAACGTCTATTTTTTTTTCTGGGCAAGACATCCCCCTCTCTACCTCTGTTACAAATCTTGGAGTGAGAATGAACTCTGATCTTACATTTGGAAGTCACATTAAGCACCTGTTTAAAATCTATTTCTTCCATCTCCGTAATATCTCTAAACTTCGCCCTTCTCTCACTTTTGCTGATGCAGAGAAACTCGTCCATGCCTTTGTCTCCTTGAGGCTAGACTACTGCAACTCCCTGTTTACTGGAATCCCTGGCAAAAACCTTCAGAAGCGTCAATATATTCAAAACAGTGCAGCCAGGATTTTACTGAGAGCTCGTAAATCTGAACATATTCAACGTGCAAATTTCCCCATTGTGGGATCAATAAAGTTTATCTTATCTTATTACACCAATCCTCCATAACCTCCACTGGCTTCCTATCACCTACAGAATTCAGTACAAGATCGCTCTCCTTACCCATCCCCATGTTTAAACGGAACCTCACCTGATTACCTGAAGGACCTTCTTGTTCCATATTCATCCACCGGTCACAGAAGAGTAATCTCCTCCACCTTCCATGAACTAAATTAAGGACCATGGGAGATCGGGCGTTTTGTGTGGCTGCCCCCCATCTTTGGAACTCCCTCCCTGACCATCTGAGAGCTCCTCAGTCATTGATTTTAAAAAAGGCTTAAAGACTTTTCTTTTTAAACAAGCCTATTCTATCTCTGAGTGATCTTATCACTGATTTTAGATATTTTAACAGCGTTTAAGTGAGCTGTGGTTATTACTTTTATTAGTGTATTTTTTACTGTGATTGTTGTTTTGTAACACATTGAGATTTGTTTTGCTAATGAAAAGTGTGTTACAAATTAAATTCATTATTATTATTATTATTTTGCTCAGATTGAAAAACAACGGAAAAAATTATCGGGTGCAAAGTTTCTTGTAGTTTCAAGTTATTATCTAATATATAGGATTTTAAAATTGGCCTATGCTTTCTTTCAGGGTCTAAAATGATTGGCTGGCAGCTGTGCTCCAACGTCTCTTATCCATCTCTTTCTTCTGGTATCACTGTCCCCCCTCCTGGACCGGTCCATCTCTCCCTCAGGCTGCTAAAACTAGACAGTGGCCTCCATTACTATCTGCTGGAAGTGGCCTACTCACTCCATCATCAGGTGCACAAGGATATGAAGTGATACCACCATTAGAATTTTAGAATTTCAATAAATTCATCAGGAATTTGTTTCTCTAGTATTTTTCACTCTGTCACATCTGCATTAATATCTAAATGGGATATTGTGTCTCACATGTTGTGGTTCAGAGAGGCTCCTGGCTTCCCAGAGAGGCCTCTATCCACCTCCTGCTGGCCACTCCGCAGTCCTCCATCCCTAGAGACATGTCTTTGGATCTGGCCTTCAACCCTCACAGAGTGCTGCTGAGGATCACTCATCCTCTGAAAACCATCCTTATACAAGGTTGGTCCCAGAGGAACTCTAACAGCCAGGAAGATATTTTTCAGTTTTTTAGGATATCATTTTTAAAACCTGTTATTTTTTCAGGACAACTTGAACAAGAAAAGAACATCAAGTCAGGGAAGCTGGAGCTTGTGATTGACAATGTTCATTATTATGTCATGGTTAGTATCATACTGGAGTTTGTATGAGAAGATTAGGTGTAATTTTTTGATAGATTTAATTTTAATCTAATTTCTTGCAGGGTTTGGTTGACACCTACACCCTCCTGTCTGAGCTGAGGACACGTTATCACTTCGAAGCTAAGATGGCTGCAGACGACCATCCGATGGTCATAATTGCAAATATTACTCGTGGACTGGGCAGGAAGACCAGCTTTTCTGCTGCTATGAAGAATGTGTTCAGAGAAACTGCATCCCTCTCAGGTGGTGTTATTTAGTTCTGTAAATAATATAAAACATCGATTGAACCAATGACTGAACATGCAGTTTGTTTGTGTTCAGTGGCTCTGGAGCGCCGGCGGGATAGCAGCAGCAGTAGCAGCCAGTACTCAGTGGAGGCAGAGCTCCTTTTACCTGGACTGGTGGGCTGCAGGATGCTGGGACTTATGGAGCAGAGGGGGTCACTATGGAGCTCTGTGCTCAGGCTCAAATATGGCCTGGGGGGTGAGCATAGACTTTATTTAAAAGTGTGAAGTAGTGACTGTGATATCACCAACTGGTTTGTCGTCAACTGTTTTGTTGCTCTCTTGGTTAGCAAGACATGCAATGCATCCAGATGTATTGTGATTTTAATTTAAAAAGTAATTGCTTTTTTATACACATCAAATGCATCCTCCTGAAGTTCAAATTACACACGAAGTAGGTTTAAAATTTAAAACCTTTTAAAACAAACATGAGCATAAGAAAAGAGAGCATTCCAAAATCTTCTGAGGCATTTTTAGTCCCGTTAAATAAAGAAAAAGCTACATTTAGGTAAACTGGAAAAAGATTAATTAGAACAATTATAATGTGGGTAAAATGTATTTACAAAGTCTTTTGCAGGGATGTTTTCTTTATCTGTGATAATAAAAAAAAAAGTGTAACTTTCACACAATGTCAAGATACATTTACAAAACATCAACAGAAGTGCCTGGCTCCTATCTCACACATGGTTTAAAACATGACATGTACAACCAAGTTTTTGGATTTCAGTAAATGTTTTCATGTTAAGACAGAGATTCTGAGATGTAACCCTATTATTAACACATTATGTAACCCTGTTATTAACTGTCTTGCTTATTCATCAGTTGTGTTTTGGTTGAAAACATCCAAGACATGCTCTGATTATTTCAAGCCTTTATACTTTGACTGTAGTTACAGATCAGAACACATTTACAACAAATCAAACAGCACTTCTCCCTGTCAGAACCAGCATCATTTACAGATGAAAAGAAAAAAACAGCTTTGCAGCCAACTTTAAAGAAAAAGATGCAGCACATAGTGAAAAATAATTTAGAATTTATATAATTTATTTGTGGCTTCTTTTGATTTTTCACTTCCTCACAGGTGATGCCAGGAACCTGCGTCAAGAGTGCTACACGTCCCAGAGAGCGAGAAGTGGGAGGGACTCAAACCTCACGTACATCCTAAGAGCTGATCATGAGTTTTACTGCACCAACACTGCTCCCATTAACCATAAGGTGACTGTGGACTAAAACTGACAGCATAATACAGAGCAGAACTCTGCCATAGTTTATATGAGTCACAGGGGTTGATTTACATTGGTTTTGGTTATGTCTTAAACACTGTTTTTGCTGTAAATCAGTGACTGTCAGTAATCATAGTGGATGCAGAGTGGTGGCTTTAACTCAGTGATATTTGCTCCTGCATCTATATCTAAGCCCCAGTTAGATACACAAGTTTGAACTGATTGTAGATTTTCACTAAGTCTAATAGGGTCAACATTATACATATAAACTCAAATATACCTAGACTAATATTTAGTTAAATTTCCTGCAGCAAATTGCACCTTGAATACACAATTACTGTATCAATCAACAAGTTTTTGGCATGTCTCTGGATGATTTTTGACCACAAATCTTTAGTAGGGTTGATGATAGGGCTTTGGGAAGGTCATTCCAAAAGCTTAATGTTAGCCAGATTTATCCAGTTAGAAACCAGTTCTGATGTGTGTTTGGGATTATTGTCCTGTTGGAACACTCAAATATGTCCAAGTTTCAACTGTTTAGCTGTTTGTTTGAGGTGAAGTTGAACACTTTTGGAGGTAGTCCTTCTTCCTTATTCATCCACTGTGCAATGCCCCAGAACCACAGGATGATGCTACCACCACCATGTGTGACAGCTGATTCAATGTTCTTGGTTTGAAAGCCTCACCTTTACTCCTCCAAACATATTTCTTGTCATTGTGATGAAACAGCTAAATCTTTTTCTTGTCTGACCATAAAATTTTTCTCTAGCAGGCATTTGGCTCATCTATGTGGACTGCAACAAATCAATTAAACATAAAGATGTGACTTTTGGTGCAAGGGCTTCTTTCTTGGTTGACACCCTCTCATTCCAAGTTGATGTAAATCTGGCTTCACTGTGGACAGAAATACTGGCGTTCCACCAGCATCCAGTTCATAGCAGGCTTCAGCCTAAGTGGTTCCTGGCTGTTACTGGACATCCTAACCAGTTTCTCCTCTACTTAAATCTTCACTCAGTTCCTTGAACTTGTTCTGAGTATTAGTCAATCCAATGATTTCTGGCAAACAAGTTATTTTTATGCTGTCAAAGAGAATCAATCTCAATCACTCAATCATTGCCCTGTTTGAAATTATAAGCCTTGGTCTTGTCAAGTTAAAAGACTCTCTAGAACCAGTAACACTAACTGAAAGATTTAGGTGAATGTATGTAATGTAGATATTTGAGCCTGTGTGGATTAGAGAAAATACACAGTAAATTCAAACTCATGCACCCAATCCTTAAAAAATTATTGATGTTGTATGTTGTATAATCATTCCACCCTGAAAAAAAGAACGGTTCAAAAAAGCCTAAAATTAATATGACAATCATGTCCACAATGAGTAGATGTAAACATCTGACAGTAATTGTAAATCAACATAGTTTTGAAACAATTCCTGGGGAAGGAAACATTATCCTTTGCTCCATTTATTATTTGTGACCAGATAGTAATTTCCTCTGTTAAATCTATCCCATAATGTCATGTTTGTTTCATTCAGTCATCACATACCATAAAAAGGTTTCAGAATGATGTGATGTGTTCTTCTCAGTTCCACTTTAAGCATGAAGAAAGCTCCAGCCACATTAAATCAGTCCTGGACATGAGCTACGGTAAACACTGGGATGAGATAAACAACAAACACACACTCCTCCTGAGCCAGTTCTTCAAAAACCAGTCCAGGCTAAATCACACCAACTACATCTTGGAGGTAAACTCAACTGGAATCATTTTTTAATATTCACATTTCTTTCTTTTTAAAAACTAACATTGTCTTCCCTGATGTTATTCTAGTTCAATCTCCAGGTGCCAGCAAAAAATTTGAACTACAGGACTCAACTCATGCACTCTCGCCTCATGCAACCTGGTTCTGAAAGCAGCACTCATTTAAAAATCAATTACAATGATCTGATGCCTCTTGTGGCTGGATTACACTGGAAAAGATCTCCAAAAGACTCCCATCAAAAAAGATGGGAAGGTATAAACAGTTTTGTGTTATCTTTGCCACAATCTTGTAGCCACATGTTAGCACTGAAGTTCTAATCATCCTCCTTATCATCCAGGCACATTTAACATGGACACACCGTGGTTGTACATTTACACCACCCACAAGCTGAGCCGGCTGCAGCGCCACACCCTGCATCTCACCTCAGAGCTCACAGCTAGCAAGTGGCTGACTGTCCGTAACCTCGTCCTTCAGGGTTTTTACAGGGACAGGAGCAGAGAGAAGGAGGCCCGATTGGAGATTTACACACCAGCTGTCAGTTACCTCCAAGTAAGGATCAAATAATCCTCTTAGTCTGATCGGTCCAAGTATCATAATTTATTTGTGGTTGGTCTACAGGTTCATTAAAAACAGTTTCAGATTAGATTTTTTGTAAAACTTTTGTATACCATTATGGTAAAATAAGGTGTCACATACTGTATCAGGCTTTAAAGTTAAAAAGACACATCTTTAATGAAAAACAACATTTGGCACACACTCATTTTTTCAACAAAAAATAAGCCAAAGTGTAGAAGCAGCTTCTGAAAAAAACAAGTAAACCTCATGATTAAAGATTTTGTAGAGCTACCTTTAGTAGAAATAACTCTCAGTAACCATCTCCTGTATGACTTTATCCATCTCTCACATTGTTGTAGAGGCATTTTGGCCCACTCGTGATGGAGGTTTTCTAACATTTGTTAAAGCACAGCTTTCTTAAGGTCTCACCACAGCTTTTCAATTCCATTTAAGTCTGAACTTAGATTTGGTCCTTGTACCACTGATTCTTTTCTTTTTCAGCCATTCTGTTGTAGATCTGTTCTGTTTCATGACCCAGTTTGGTCCAAGCTTCAGCTGTTGGACAGATGGCCTCACATTTGACTCCAGAATCCTTTGATCTACAGAGGAGTTCAACTCAATGACTCCAAGGTGCCCAGGTCCTATGGTTGCAAAACAAGCTCAAACCATCAGCACTCAACCACTGTGCTGACAGTTTGTATCAGGTGTTTGTGCTGAAATGCTGTCTTTGGTTTTCACCAAACATGGTGCTGTGAATTATGGTCAATTAACTCCATTTCGGTCTCTTTTGTCCAAAGGACATTGTTCCTCAAGTCTTTTTCTTTGTTCAGATGAAACTTTCCAAACCTAAGCTATGTGTTGTATTTATATATTATAATCCTTCTAAACAAGATATATTTGTTCTGTATTTTTCTAACTGTCCTGTCATGAACTTTAACTTTTAACCTGCTAACTGAGGCCCGTTTGGTTTGAGATGGAGCTGTACTTGTCAGAGCTGCAAACTGCCAAAACTTGAGCTTTTATAGAGGTGCTCACACTTAATATAATCCCTTCACATGCATTAAACTGGCAGCACCTGGAAACAACAAATGTAAAGTTTTTCATACACTGCTTCTACACATTGGTTTATCCATCCATCCAGTGTCTATGCTCACTGTTCTGGGTTATAAAGAACTGGTGTTTATTTCCAGCAGTCCCTAAGCAAAGGTGGGGTTCACTCTGAACAGGTTGCCAGTTGATCACTGCATTTTGGTTTTATTAATATGCTTTTTTAATATACCCCATTAGAAATATATGAAGGTTTACTTTATTAGCAATATATCTAAGAAAATAGCTTTATTACATGCATGTGTCTACTCTGTCAAAACTCATCCTGCTTCCCTTTCAAGGCAGGGGTGTGGGGTGTGGTGGGGAATCATGGTGTAAAGGCTTCCGGGTCCATGGGCTCTCTGTGGACTCTTCCTCTGAGAGGAAACATCTCTCTGGAGGTCTCTAAATCCAGCCACTCCCTACAGATGAGCACCACATACGGCAAGCAAGATGTCAGCTTTGCTGCTGTTCTGAACACTGCTGATAAGGTGGGTGGAGACAAAGGTCTGTGGTCTGTGGATCTATGGACTGGGTGTGTTCAATGCTTTTTTTCTCATACAGTGAATGTGCTAGTTATTTGTTGTTAAAATTATTTGTCTTTGAAAAAGCCATCTCTGCTTATGAACTTGTTTAAGAGTTTAAAAAACAGGCTGTTGAATGTAAAGATGAGCTTATCGAAGCCAAAGAGCACACCCACTGAAGTGGAGATTAAGGGGGTGGTGGAGGAGGTGAGGAGGGACAAGAACAAGAACATGTACCAGAAAACTGCACTGCTGCATCTCAGGTCTGTGTTTCAGGCTGGCTCACAGAGTCTGTTGGTGTGAACAACATACATAACACAGTTGATTTTAACACCTCTCATCTCACACAGACAGCCCCTCCAGAACTTCCCTCAGTCTCTTCTCCTGAGTGAAACCTTTACTGTCAACCTTCTCAAAGGCTTCTACGTTTTGGAGTCTAAAGCTAAACTCCATGACAACAGAGAAGTCATCCACACCCTGACTCTTGGCTACAAACCACCAAACCCATTTGTAAGCCAAGTTCAAGATCATTCTTGACCTCAAAAATTAAGAAAGAGGAGGATTCGTTTATGGCTGTAATCACTGATTTTAACTGAGTGATTTTAATATGTTTTATTGTGCAGGTTTGTTCTGAACTGATTCATCCATTCAGCTCTGACTTGATTCCAGCAGACTCAGAAATCTGTGTGACTCTAACCAACAACCAGGTAACCTGTGTGTCACAGCAATACACAACATTATGTAAATTATTAAACAAGTCAATATACAAGACATATTTCAACCAGAAGCATGTGGAAAATTTTATATACTTGATTATGTTGGTATAAAAATCAAGGAAAATGTTGCACAAAATGTATGTTTTAAATAAATGTTTCTTATGTTCTTCTTCAGACCCACAAAGATGTACGAGGGAGGCTACGACTTTGCGGAAAAGACAGGCTGGATTTTTGGGGGCAAATTCAGCAGAACCTTTTTCATTCAAATCATCAAGCTATAAAAGTTAAAGCCAACTTCATTAATCAGCTACAGGTCAGCCTCCTTAAAGCGCATTGTGGTAGCACACATAAGACATTCAGATTTGCTTATACTTTAGGATCAGAGCCTGTCTCTTAATTTCAAAGCAGTTGTACTTAGCATAAAAAAATGCATAACTATTTCATAAAGTTCAGTTTTAGTCTCATCTTACCACAGCACCTTCTTCCACATGTTTGGGGAGTCTCTAATATGTCTTCTGGTAAATTCCAAACAGTTTGCCTTACTTTTTGGAGCAATCTCTTCTCCATGTTCAGATCTTTCATGAAACCCAACTCTGTCTGACTTCTAAAGGTCCTATGGACAGATCTCTGCAGAAGAGCTGCCCAGCTCAGGGTTATTCTTGACCTCATAGCTGCTTCTCTGATTAATGCCCTCCTTGCCCAGTCTGTTAGTTTTGGAAAACAACCCTTTCTTGGCAGATTTGCTGTGGTGGCATCATCTTTCTATCTGCTAATAATAGACAATGGTGACAACAATGTGATGACAACTATAACAATGTTTGTTGACATATTTCATTCTTAATGTGTGCAACATGCTGATTTACACAATGCATTGTGTTGACCGCAGTCAGTAGAGTTATGAGGTAAATCTATACTGTAGTTTAGAGTAGAAAAGGCCAACTAGTGACTACTTTATTTGTTATTTCTGTTTCAGCTGCGGCTCCCCTCTTCAGCTTTAGTGGAGGGAGATGTGAGTTGGAATCTGAAAAATAACACTGGATTTGATTATCAGGCCAGAGGGAAACTGAGACTAGAGCGACAGGAATGCCAAGTGAGTAAAATAAAAACCAACATAGATTTTGTTTATTGTTTGTTTACTGATAAACAATTTCCACCAACATGTTTCTTTTTCCAGCTTTCATCACAGCTGAATGGAACATCAGGCACTGTTGCCTTGCGTTTGTCTCTCAGACATCCTTTCAAATCAAAAATTCCCAAAACATTAGAAGTGAGTTGCTTTTGTGATGGAACTAGTGGTATTACAGTGTTAAAACAATGGTTTTACATGTATAAAACAACTCAATTAATAATTAATGTGATTCGACTATTTGCGTTATCAAGGTAAAGGCCACTGCAGATACTTCAGTGGATGGTAAAGGGAGCAGCACAGTGTACTTGAGGGCTAATGGAAAAGACAGAGTGAGGCTGGACACCCAGATGTCCCATTCTAACAAGATGGGACACAGAGCACTGGGGCTGAGAGTGAATCTGTCCCAGAGTCTGCTGCCAGCAGTCTCTGACCTGCATTTAAACATGGCTGCCAATGTGTCTTCAGACAGGTTTGTCCTTCATTATTTATTTGTTTTAATAATTAGCTCAGAGGCCTGTGATCCCATCCACAATCAACAATAATAAGTGCAAAATGAATTATGTGGACTTTAAATGGTCCTTTAAAACTTTTTTTGTTATTAATTTTGCCTCTTTTCTGTCAATTCCAGCATGTTTTTAAGTGGCTCCTTTACCCAGGGACAGGAAACTTTGCTGGCCCAGGTCCAAGGGTCTTTTAAAAACTTCCAGCTGGCTTTATCAGGGGATTTGAGGCACTCCATGTCCAGCTTCACTATTTTGCCCCCAGTTGTGGATCTGGATGGACTATTTGAGCAGTCTGACAACTTGATTGAAGGTGAAGTCTTAAATCTGAATCTTGATTTACAACCACAATTCTGACAATATTAGAATGTTATGTAAAATGTAAATAAAAACATAATATAATGATTTACAAATCTCTTAAAACCATATATTATTCCCAATGGAACATAATAAACATATAAAATCTTTAAACTAAGAAACTGTAACATTGTTTTATTAAAAATAAGGTAATTTTGAATTTGTTTGAAAATTTGACAGGGGAAATAAAAGCTTGTCAAAGTAAATAGTACCAATAAGAAACGGAGGAGCATTTTGTTGCCAATTAGGTCAATTGGCAACCAATCAGTAAGAGGACTGGGTATAAAAAGAGCATCTTAGTAAGGCTAAATCTCTCAGAAGTAAAGATAGGCAGAAGTTCACCAGTCTGAAAAATACTTCAGGTAAGTGCTCCAATTCAAAGACTTATGTATCCCATCATCTACAGTTGATAATATCATGAAATGATTTTAAGAATCTGCAGAACTCTCTTAGCTCAAAGGACAAGACTGAAAGTCAATATTGGATATCTGTGATCTTCAGGCT
Organism: Kryptolebias brasiliensis; assembly: GCA_028566095.1. Classification (NCBI taxonomy): domain Eukaryota; kingdom Metazoa; phylum Chordata; class Actinopteri; order Cyprinodontiformes; family Rivulidae; genus Kryptolebias; species Kryptolebias brasiliensis. Next base: position 22,254,179 of record JAOXNZ010000092.1, on the reverse strand, counting down.
CTCAGGCAGCACTGCATTAAAAACAGATCTGATTCTGTTCTGAACATCACTGCATGGACTCAGGAACACTTCCACTAATCAATGTCTGTAAACACAGCTCACTGTGCCGCCCATAAATGAAGGTTTAAACTCTAACATGCAAAGAAGAAGCCATATGTGAACACCATCCAGAAACCCTGCCATCTTCTCTGGACCAAAGCCCATTTAAAATGGACTGAGGCAAAATAGAAAAGTGTTCTGTGGTCAGACAAATCAAAATTATTATTATTTTTTTAAACTACAAGACACCACATCCTTCATACTAAAGAAGAGAGGAACCATCCAGCCTGTTATTAGTACTCAGTCCAAATGCGTGCCTCTGTGATGGGGGTGCATTATTGCTTCTGGGCAACTTGCACATCTGGAAAGGCACCATCTATCCATCCATCTGTTTCCTTTACTCACTTCTCCTTTCTGGGTTGTGAGGAGCTGGTGTCTATCTCCAGCCATCACTGTGTGAGACAGTCCATCACAGGGACACATAGAGACAAACGAGACACACAACCATTCAGGGACAATTTTAGAGTTACCAATAAACCTAACATGCATGTTTTTGGTCTGTGTGAGGAAACTGGAGTACCTGGAGTAAACCCACGTGAGCACAGGGAGAACATGCGAACTCAGGTCAGGAAGCGATCCTGCAACCTTCTTGGTCGACAGCTCTAACCACTGCGTGGAAAGGCACCATCAATGCAGAAATGTGTATGCAGGTCTTACAGTAACATATGCGCCGATCCAGCTAAACTACATACTGCATCCATTACAACAGCATGGCTTCGTTGTAGAAGAGTCCAGGTGCTGAACTGGCCCGCTTGCAGTCCAGACCACTCACCAATTGAAAACATTTAGACCATCATGAAACAAAAAAAAAGCCAAAGAAGTCAACATTCCCTCAAAAACTGTAGCAGCTGCTCTCCTCAGAGGAGGGGATGCTTTACATTAGGAAACATGGACATGTTTCAACATTTTTTATGTATTGCTGCCATAAAATTTGAAATTATTTTATTTTTTTGTAAAATTAGTACAATTTCTTAGTTTAAATATTTGATATGTTTACTATGTTCCATTGTGAATAAAATATGGATTTATGAGATTTGCAAATCATTACATTCTGTTTTTA
>JAOXNZ010000092.1:22114356-22142027 GCA_028566095.1 Kryptolebias brasiliensis | reverse complement strand
ATAGTTTTATAAGTACTGAAAAAACATAGTTTTGCATCCAGGCCCCTTTTATAAGATGAGATTTGAGTAAAACTGCAGAATATTGACACAACAATAGTTTTGTAGAAGGGCTTAAATGGGGAATTGTTAGAACAAGAAGTAAATCTGTGGTCACAAATTTCAAATTAGTTTTGTTTGTTGTTTTGGTTCAGTTTGTCTGTTGATTTAAATAATTTTGATCCATTTCTTTTCTCTTCTATAAACCTAACTTGGCCTTGTTTACACCTGACGATGTCCTGTCTTTGTGGCTTTTTCCAGCTGAAGCGGAGTTCAGGTTGTTGTTCAGCTCAGCCGGTATGTGAGAAGAGAAACGAGCAGGAGTCACTGATTAAACTGAAGAACAGACCCAGCCTGTGGCCCACGGTCAGAATTCACTCACCCTCACCTACAGCAAACAGACATTGGAAGCTGTTAGCAAAATATCTCATGAACCAGTGGAGAGCTTTCATTGAAACTCTTGAAAGTAATTATTGGATGTACATCTGATTTTAACTGTTTTATTTTTTACATTTAAACCAATTCAAGGTGGCCGTCATGGCTAATCAACCTTAGGAAACACAAAAATGTCTATTAGTTGGTGGATTTTGCAGATATTGAGCTGTAATTTGGTGTGGTAGTAGCTGAGCGTTAAAACTTACATAAATTCGAGTGCTAACAGTGCAAGCGGGTTCTTTGTTTAAAAGTTTGGCACACAAGGACGCAGGGGATATGCATTCCTTCAAGGAATACCAGTTTAAGTTTCTTCACATTTTGTTCAGATTTTTCTGTGAATGTAGTAGAAAACGGTCACATTGGACAAGTTCTTGATCAAGTGAGGTAAGTGAGGTTCCTAAACAGTGTCAGATTTTATTTGCGTTGTGATTTGGAAATCTAGCAGCAGTTGATAATTTTTGTTTACACATCAGTGTGGTACTCATCTCCCCCCCTCCATCTTGCCTCAGTTTTCATATCACTGCTGTTTAGAGACAGACAAAATGGCAGCACACAAAGATACAGCAATCACTCTCGCTCTGGAGTACGCACAGGGTTTTGTGCCTGTTTGTCTCCTCCAATATGACCAAGAGTTGTTGATCAAGAGAAAGTTTGAATAAGGTGTGGAAAATTATATTCGTCTCGTCATGCAAGAGGAGCTATATAAACTACTGAGGAGGCAGCTGACTGATGGGGGGTGTACAAAATGTGGTGTGTGGTGTGCTGTGGGACTGAAACTGGAGGAGGGAGAGCTGTTGGCTGGGCACGGCATAAAGCAAACTTACAAAGAACAACTATACTATTGCTTTTTTCACTCATGTTTATCCACTTAGCATGAAGTCAGACTTTTTGTTGTTGTTATGGATCTAAACCTGTCTCCATGACAACATTTCTGACTTCTGATTTCTGGCTAAATTACGAACATCCTTTATGCAAACAGAGAAAACTTGTGTTGAAGATACCTGAGGCCCAAAATTCACCAGTCCATTGCGTAGCTTTTGTGGGCGCTAATCAGGATTTGGTGCATCCCTCTAATTCTCAAAGCCCTCAGAAAGGGAGATGTGTGCCTCAAGCTGCGCTGGCGACCAAACAGCATCTCTCTGTGCCAGCACAATTTTCCCACATTCAAAGGAAGTTTTATGGATGTAGAACCCTGTTCGCCAAGATCAGTGCTGTTTGCAACACACATTTTGAATAAAATAATTGTCACCTGAGATGTGTTGGTAATTGCATCTCCAGGGAAGAAACTGAGGAAGATGAACAACCTGCTGCACTGTTGCTTTCACAAAAAGAGGGCAGGGATGTTGGGGAAAGGTGCCATCCTTCCTCTCTTTTAGTGATGAGTGTCAAACATGGTAAAATCCTCTTCTTGTTGTTTTACATTCAGAACAGAAAACATGATTGTAGAACATTTCATCAAATGGTACTTCCCATCCGGAGGTTAACAAGCAGAACACAAAGTTATTAACTTGGTAAATAAGACTTGTCCACATTGTGGTATCACGGTTGAGGCACATTGAGGACAGTCTGCAGTGGTGCTGAGGGTGAGGGGGGTTCTGACCCTCTCAGCAGGGCGAGAGGGTGGAGAGAGCGCCCCTTTGTCTGGAACAAGGTACCAAAGCATATTTCCTATGATAGGAAACGGTGCATTGAAGGTCCATTAAGCACAAAATGTCCCTTATCTTATAAATGCCATCCTGAACATGACTCCTCCTTGATACAGTCAGGTGTTCATGCAGTTCTAGGAAGCATCTCTGTTCTTTAGTCATTGAGACCTAGAGCTCACTGTGAGAAAATATTTTCTCTTTGTCACTTGTGTGTCCTGCTGTGTTTGCTGTGAAGGATTATTCATGGATTATTCAGTGAGGACAGCTGTGATCTGACACAAAGAATGCTGTTTGCTCACACCTGCTGAACTTGATGGGCGTGTTAGCGCCAACACATCATCATTAGTGCTGTTTGTGAATTTGATGCTGAAAAGCCACAGATAGTTGGGGCAAATTTTGCCCATAAGTTGACGTTAAATATTTTCAGAGAAACTGGGCCTGAGTGTCCAGAATCTGCAGCACATCTAGACTCAACCATGAGACACTGATGAAAGTCTCATAAACTCAGCTTCTATAGAGACCAAAGATGATGGATGGATACTTTATTCGTCCCGTGAAGGAAATTGTTTTAAGATTTAATATGTAGCACAGATTGCTAAAACTGCAAGTCCCCCTGCTACCTGGGCGTCAACATGTGCTGCTTTCCACCTGACATCTGAACAGAGATTGTTTTATCAGATCCTCCGAACCACACACATACAGTTTGATTTCATAACATTTTTTTTATATATTATGAAATGAAACGTAAAATTACTTATGTACTTGTTTGCCAGATGTGATCCTGTACCACCTACTCACCATCTATCCAAGTTAGTTTTCTCAAAACATTGATTTATTGATTTAGATTTATACCAAGGTAAAGAGCACATTGCTTTGTGTTTAAACAAAATGGCAGGATGGAAGCTGTTTGATATCAGCTGTGGCGGCAGCTCGAACAGGTTATCTTGTTCTTTTAGCTCTAATACTGTAGGAGAAAAAGTGACTCTTTGCTCCAGGAGATCAGTGTAAACCATATAGAAGGACAGTTTGGGAAGCTCTGTTTTTATTGTTTGATTCCTCTGAACAGCTGCTGAATGTGTGTGTCACTTTAGTTAATGTGACTTCAGCAGTTCAGATGTTTCTTTATGTTGCTCGGTTCAAGATGGTCAGATTACCATTAGAAAATCCCGACCTGGTTGCTCAAATGATCACTTGTAACATTCTGATTCAGTGGGGGCTGTAAAGTCAAAAACAAAGCCAACAGTGATACTGAGATTTTTCCCCTTTTTTTTTCCCTGAAGCTTTCTGTGTATGTCTCATTCTTGTGTGAAAATGTTGCTCACACTCAGTTGTTGTTGTGTGTCAGGAGTGCTCCACATCGGATTCGAGCTCAGGATTGTGTTCCTATCAGGAGACAGACATATCTCTACCAGGAGCCCTCACCATCAGCAATGCTCCTTCCTCTAAAGGTAATTATCTGTTGGCTAATTATTAATGTCATGGCACAGAACTTTGATTTAGGACTGTCTCAGTTGTGTGCAATAATAAGGGATTTAAATAGTCAGTTTCCGATGAGGAGCTGTCTGCCCTCAGTGATCTCACTTTAAAGAATCAGGAGGAATCGAGCTAACAGCTACTCAGAGCAGAGACAACAGAAGACGTTTCTAAAACAACTCAAACCTTTCTGATTAGTTCACTCAAATGCTAGATTCAAGTTTTTCAGCAAACCACGTTTGCTTGAGAAAGTTGTTTATGTTGCAATTTTCCCATTAGATCAACATCCGTGTTGCTACTTGTACGTAGCACGGATTTATGCTGATCAGCTGACTGTCAGGTTGGCATGGGCTGGTTTCTGGTTTCAAGCTGAGCCACATTGTTTAAAAAGTAAACAAAAACCTAATTATTGTTCCTCATCTTTTACTAAAAAGTCTGAGACAGTTTAGGTTTATTTTCTCAGTGTCTAAATGTAGCACGCTCCTCCCCCATACCTTACTTGTCGCTTCTCAATTTAAAAAAATAAACACCCTACTTCAGACTCTCTTTAACTCTGCCTAATAACTAGCTAATGTCAGCTTGTGAGGCTCTCAGCACTACTTTAAAAGGAGTTGTGAGTTCATACAGTGGCTGATACTGATTTAAAACAGACTGACTGTCAACACATTCACTGGTATTCTCTCTCTTTTTGTGAATCCGTGCACCCAAATTAAAATAAATAAATAGTATCATTTTATCAATAATATATATTTATTATAGTAATGTTATTGAAGCAGCAGCAGGAATAGTAGTTACATTTCTGTTTTAAATAAGTTTTCATGTAATAGATTTTTTTTTTTATATATATTTCACATCCAAGGTATTTTTCTTAAAATTATCATACCATTAGAATCTCATACCAGCCCATGCCAAACCAGAAATTGGTCATTTTCTTTTATTCAACTGATCCTTTTTAATTTGGCTCGCCCAGGCATCATTTCACCTTCCCAGAAAATGGCTCCTTATCTTTGCTTTAGTAACGACTTTTTTCTCTCTGTAGTTAAGAAATTTGCTCTTGTTTATGCTCTGCTCTGGGTGGCTCTTAACTAAATGCCCCAATGAGAATTTCTTTTTGATCTTTAAACTGAAATCCTTTTTATTTTCTGCAGCAGGTAAGATACTGACTATTCATAAGTGTTCCACAGAAGGCCATTTAAAAAAAAAAAAAAAAAAGCCAAGTGTTAGAGTACAAATGTAAGGTTTTATAATATTATGTGCGTCACTTTTCACCTATGTTTGTTACATTACTTCTTCTACTCCTGTTGGTGTCTAGAGGGCCTTCCATCCTCGTTCATAGCTCCTAACCTGGATCCTCCGGAGTCTCTGAAGGACCCTGGCCAGCTCAACAATGTGAACGGCTTTGAGAGCGCCAAACCTCTGAATGATTTAAACATAGCTGTCAAACCCAATCTGCCTGTCACAGATTTGACAACACATATGGATAACCTCCCCCTCAGAGGTACAAGCACTGTGTCCTGTTTCAAGTCTTGTCAAAAAAGAAAAAGTTTTGATGTTTTCTGTTTTGGCCACACATAGAAATTGTTTGTGTTCTCCATATTTTAAATTGTATTTGTGTTATTAAGTCATAGTTGGGTTTTGTCCTTTTAGTCGGTTCTGTTCATATGAAATCCTTTGAATAGCTTCAAGGTCCCTCTGTTGGCGATTTGGGGAGTAATTCAAGAAGTAGTCCAAGACACTTTTATTGTCATTTCAGATATATATACGGATGATACAGTGCATACTAAAATCAGACTATGTTCTTCCAGGATCAAGGTGCCACATTTAAAATGATTTACACGATACAAAATTTTACAGAAGAGACAAGGTCACAGGTCAAACATAACATGAGACAGGACTAGTGCATTACAAGTGCACTATTACAAACGTGCAGATGTTGCAAGACAATAATGACATCACAAGACGGTGCAGACAGCTTCAGATTCCCAGTGTAGGTAAGGCTGGGGCAGGGCTATTTGACCAGAAATTAACAATGCATCGTGAAGTATTAGATCTCTATATTTTTAAATTCTCTTTTAATTACTCTATTAATGTTTAATTCAACATTGTAATGCAGCGGTGAACTGTAACTCACAGACACTGATCCTCTGACCCTTCTCTCTCTGGGACATCTGTCTTCTTACATGATCCAACTGGAGGATTACCTTTTAATCAGTCCAGCTCCAGAACAAAAAATCAGATGCAGTTCAACAACAGCACAGAGGACAACTGTCTTCTGACCAGTCACCCCGTTATACTCAGCTACCATTTGATGACAACAGGCCAGAACGAAAAATTAATCGCAATCAAATGCACAAAACCATCTAAATTTGTTCTCGTACACACAGTACACACATGAGCTGAACACCTGACATCAGAAATGTGTTAATTGACCAGATTTATCTACTTTCCACAATTTCCTTTCAGTTTTCTGTTTGTTTACAGTGAAATATTGAAATATCGAATATCGTTTGAAAGTCTCTGTTTTGATTCATATCCATCCCCTTCTAGCTCTGTCAGTATTTTCTTCACATTCGTCTTTGTTAGAAGACTGTGCGTTCTTGCCAATCAAGAGACAATACTACCCCCCAGAGGTTTGGTCGTGCATTGGAGTTCTGAAAAAAATAAAGCATTTATGTGGCTCATTATGACTGAGCTGTCTACTAATAGCTCTGTATTTGATGCACCGACAATAGAAATTCATGACATTTTTTTGTAGTCAACAATGCTGACTCGTTGGACCTCTAGTTGACAATGATGCCATTCTTTTAATGATTGGAGCAACAGGTGAACTGCAGGGGGTCTAGTGAAGGGAGCTGCAGGGCCTTTCTAAATAATTTTTTTTTCTCCTCTTGCAGCTGATAACACTTCTCCAGTGCAACTCAACACCCCCTCCTCTCAAGGCCCCATCGCCCACTGGATCGCGACACGACGTGAGAACATCGTCTCCCAGATGACGGAGGCCTGTCTGAACCAGAGTCTGGACGCGCTGGTCGCTCGCAACATGATCATGCAAGAGGATTACGAACTGATTACCAACCAGCTCACACGCACTGCCAGAGTGCGCCAGCTGCTGGACCACTGTCACAAACATAACGAGGACTTCTGCCGAATCATCGTCTGCAAGTTACTGGAAAACAAGCAAGGAGGCCTGCAGCCGTACCCGCCTGAGATCAGCTCCCCGACAGCCGGCACCCCCAGCGTGGCGCCGCTGTCCATGTCCTACAACATCCCCATGAACATGTAGCCAGAACAAAGGCCAGGATGCTCTCCAGGATAATACCTTTACACTACAGTGAACTAATTCTGGCTCCGTTGGCATCAGCGAACGCATCAGGTTTCCATCTGGCTTTTTCTGGGAAACGCTGAAGAGAAGCAATAAGTTACAGGTACAAATTTAAAACCCTCCAGAAATTCTAGGTTTTATTCTGTTTAAGCTGATTTTATAAAAACTTAGACTGAATCACAGATTTTATTTAAAACTTTCTGGATTTGATGTAGTTTATTTATATTCCCTTCATTTATTCAGGGCTTTCTGATGCTATCTGCTCTTTGTGTCAAATATTGTAGGGATGTGGGTGTGTGTGTGTGTGTGTGTGTGTGTGTGTGTGTGTGTGGGTGTGTGTCTAGCATTACTGGCAGACCACAGATTTCCTTGTTCCAATAATCTTAGTAAGTGACTACTGATGTGCTATAAAAACCTACAGGAAAAACAAGGTTTACTGTAATAAGTTGTTTGGTTTTAGACTTTGCTGTTAAGGTGTACTGAGTCACAAGATGATTTGTCTCGTGACAGCAGTGTGAAGCAGATAATCTGAATTACATGTATGTTGAAGGTAAAGTATGTTGTTGATCATGTCCTGTCTCTGCTGAAGGTTTGAAATGACCTGAGAGTTTGACAAAATGTTGCAGTTCCTGTTTCCTGCTCCGTTGTTGTGATTGAAATGTAACACCCAGAATGGTGTGTGTGTGTGAGAGAGTGTGTGGGAAAGTTCAAAGTGGACCAAGATAATCTGCAAACCTTTTTTATTATTATTTTTATTTTATTTTAAATCAGAAGTGGCCTCACCTCACAGTATTCCTAATTATGTTCCCTTTTTAAGGTTTCACACTGATCTGGATGTTTCCAGAGTTACTCTTTAAATTCTTTTGAACACCTTACTGGGCTGCTCTTCAGAAGAATCATTGAGCTGTAAGGCTTAAAGGAACATTTTCAAACCTGATTTCTTGGTAGCAAATCCTAACCTGACAGCACAGGAAGTACTTTGCTGAAGTTTGTTTTCCACACAGCAGCAACCCTTGTAAATACAATTATTTTCTCTGTGAGACAATTATTGGTAACTGGCATAAAACTGTTATTTGACAAAAGGATATTATATTACATTCTTATAAGACAGTAGCACCAATCTATTCCTATGAGAGTTAAACCTGTTTGTCTGAAGCCTTGTTTATTAATACACAAAGTAAATGCATCACGTTGTTTCTTTTTAAATAAAAACAAACATAAACAATAAATTTCATAAACCCTTGTACTCTAAACAAAACAAGACAAAAAAGATTAAATGTAGTTTCTGTTTTTAGAATGGCGTCCTGATAAAAGAACAATTCAAATCGGTGTTTTCTGCAACTTGAATTACAAATTTTGTTTTTTTTGAACAGCTGTCCAAAACCCTAACATACAAAATCAAAAAACACCTGCATTAAATTTGTTACCTCCCATTTTAAAGGGACATTCAGGCCATTTGTAAGCAGAGTTCTGTGGAAAAGTTTGATGATTTATCTTACCTGTTGTATACAGCTCTTTGAACGTCTCAGTTTGGAGGAATAGAGTTCATTTCTGATGAGCTAAAAGTTGGTCTGAATGGGGCCAACACTAAAGTGGATTGATGCCATCTTACAACATTTTATGAACCTTTACGTTGCAGACAGTTTGACTTTTTATGGTTATTTCCTTAGAATTGGGTGGATTCTGCTAAACGGTGGCAGCAGGAGCTAGCTGTAGCACCTCCAGTGCAGCCTGGAGCATGTTCGGCAAAATATTCTAATATTGTTGCCTAAAATGCTGCCATGTCATACAAAAATAATGGCAGTGTAAAAGTCTCTGAAATCCTTAAAGCAGTGTTCTGTAATAGATGTTTCACTTCCAAGCTTTGGGGCCTTATCAGTTTAAAACTATGAAATGGTGTCACCCTAAACGCTATGAAATCTGAGTTGTTTTAAGACAAATCACTTTGGTACTGTCCACAGTCAGACTAGCCATTAGCTCATCAGCCGTGTCAAAGTGGTCCCAGTTTAAAGAAATGGTTTGAGTCAGAGAAGGTCTGGGTGATGGGTTTGTAGTTTGTTTTTGTTTGTTTTATGAGGGGCTGATGGGCAATCCTCAGCCCCTTTGCTGGAAGTGGATGAGGTGGATTTCACACCATCAGGGTGTATTACAGCATGTCCACGTTCAGATTTGAATTGTACATTTATTTACAAGTCAAAACTCTTAAATGAGAAAATTAAGTTGCCTAAAATAATGTGGGAAAAAAATCCTTAAAGACTACCGCCAGTGGTGGATATTTTTGTACAATTGCCAAACCCTGTATCAAAGATCTTTTTACGTTGGGTAAGAGATTTATTTATAACTACTACACAAAGCTCAACTTCAGTAAAAGAACAACTTTTAATTGGCTAATCACTCCATCCCTGCTGTTTATGTTGTTTCAATATATTTTATTTTTAATAAAGGGCCTGACTGTCGTCATTCCTGCCTTCAGTTCCTGCTTAAAATCAAAAGCTGCTGCTGTAGCATTTACAGTATGTGCCATGTATATTCTCATCCTAAAATAACATTTATCTTGGTCTCGTTTCTGTGAGTAAGTGCACGTCTAGCCTCATAGTTTCAGTGCTGGGATTGTGCATAATTCAGCCCAATAATTACAGTTCAGTAACAAACATGTTGACGTGAGCCACGGCAGGCCGTTCTTAGTAAGCAATCTTACAGTCGTTAAAATGGCCAAGCGGCGTCCATATTCTTCCATAAGTTGGACATGTGTTGCCTTGTCTTTGAAAACTGTGCCTCAAATTCTGCTTTTGGTCTCGACTTTAACAATGTGTAAAAGCTTTTTACATGTCAGCAAAGTGGAGTAAAAGTCTGTATATGTTGTATTATATTTTATACTGTAGCTGAAAGTTTTTTGTTTTTTAATGCTCATCACGTGTTTCTAACTTGTGAACTGTTTTTGTCCAATTTTAACTGCGATTTAAGGAAAAAATAACTTGTACTGAACTGACCTAAACTTGTCAAGAATCTGTTAATAGGTCTGTTTATAGGTAGATGTTGTGTAGTTGTGATTACAACTGAAAACTTACATTTTTCAGAAGCTGTATCATCATGACCTTCATTAAAACATATGCTGTTTTGTACCTCTTTCTGCTGTTTTTTCTGATCCTCAGGTGTTCAACTAAATCTCTGTTGTTTTATCATGAACAGGTTGGTGAACACAGTCATACGAGATGAATTAAAGGCCATCGTCTGCCAACTTTCATGCCAGAGTATAAACTAAGATTTTTCAATTTAAGGTTGATTAGCTGTGGTGGCCATCTTGAATTGGATTAACTCCAAATATTAATCAGTTGTGTATGTATAGATCCATTAGTTCATGAGTTTCTATAAAACCCATCCAGTGGTTCATGTCATAGTTTGCTAACAGACAGATGTGCACACAGACAGGTAAAAACATTACTGTCCACCTTTTACCAGCAGGAGGTTTATATAAAAAAAATACATAAATCCACACACTGTTTAAGGTGAGGAAAAACAGATTGTTTCTGATAGATCCTTGTGAAGTGAACAGATGTAGATTTTCAGAAACAATGATGTGTAGCAGCCTATTTCACTCATCTCCATGATCACTATGTGCTCTAAAAACAAAACAACACAAAGCAAGTTTCATTCTTATTCTGTTGCCAGTAAACTTTGATTGTGTGCTGAAATGGTTAATAACTGAGAGAAAACTGCCAGCAGTATCAAGGAAAAAGAAAACTACTACTACTATTTTAGGAAAATCATCTATCCGTTTTCTTTACCCGCTTCTCCTTTCTGGGTCATGGGGAGCTGGTGTCTATCTCCAGCCATCACTGTGTAAGAGGTTGGGGACACCCTGGACAGGTCACCAGTCCATCTCAGGGACACAATTCAGTTTTTGGTCTGAGGAGGAAACCAGAGTACACCCATGTGTGCACAGGGGGAACATGTGCCTGTGCCACCCCTAGGAAAATCATGAGAAAAGCATTTTTTTCGTTGTTGTTAATGTGGACATTATTGCTACCTAGTGGTGGGGTATAAGTATTTGAATGTTTTCATTTGAATGTGTAAATGGACTAAGAAATATAAATTTAAAAAACATCTGCTTTAAAACATATCCCGAGCAGTGTAGATGCTGCCTTAAACCAACATCAGGGGGTCTTCTTTCAGTTCAGGTTACCTCCACCGCATAGAACTGGGTCAAGATTTTGACACGTCTGTACCCGGGGATCCCATTGTCTCTAAATCCATTCTTGAGTGTTACAGCCCATCTCAGTGACAACTGGTCAGCCAATCCTGTGGATCAGGACACACTGGCTGACAGTACGCCCTACAGAAGGTTCTATAACAAAGGCTTCATCGTCTGGATCCTTTAAATGAGCTCAAAAACAGATCGGTTCCCTCTGAGTGTTGGGTTTTAAAGTGTCTCTGCGTGCAGGAATGGGATCTGCTTGTCCCTTAAAATAGCACATTGGAAAGGAGGAGTGGGAGGGGCAGTGGCCTTCTCCTTGGTGAAAAACACAGGTTGTGTTTGTGCTGGCTCGCAGGGATTGCACCATCAACCGACTGTTGCTGCCTCTCAGATGGGATCTCACCAGAGAGGGACGGTGCTGACCCAAGAGGGACTTTATGCTCAGAGGAACCAGCAGCCAGGCTTATCTTGTAAACAAGGTGAGCTGTCCTTTTTTCTTTTTATCCTTCAAGTTGTTACTAAAGCTAGTGATGTCTGTAGGAAGACATCATTGTTTTGGACCAGGAATGAACACTCCTTTTGTGTCCATTTCAGTGCTGCAGCACCAATGGGGGATTTAAGGCAGACAATTGGGGTCATGTCCCAGAAAATATGTCAAAGTTCCCGAGCTGCTTCTGAAGAGGACTTAAAGGCTTCAAACGGCAGCCAAGAGAAGATACAGTTGAAGAGGGAGATTTCTCTCCTTAACGGGATCTGCCTCATCGTGGGCAACATGATAGGTTCTGGGATTTTCGTCTCGCCGAAGGGTGTTCTGATGTACAGCGCCTCTTATGGGCTGTCCCTGGTGATTTGGACTCTCGGGGGGATCTTCTCTGTGTTCGGGGCCCTTTGCTACGCAGAGCTTGGCACCACCATCCCCAAATCTGGGGCCAGCTACGCCTACATCCTGGAGTCGTTCGGTGGCTTCCTGGCTTTCATCCGTCTGTGGACATCCATCCTGCTGATTGAACCGGCCAGCCAGGCTGCTATTGCGCTGACCTTCGCCAACTATCTGGTGGAGGCTTTCTACCCGACCTGCCAGCCTCCGTATGATGGCATCCGACTCATTGCTGCAGCCTGCCTCTGTAAGAAACCCTCCTGTGTGTGAAATGATGCTGAACATCAGGAATAGATCATGAAGAAATGAATCCTTTGGCCATGTTCAGACCTGGCATGAACATGTGCTCTGGCCAATTCAGGACAACGGTTCATACCTGGTATTAAGATGTTTTTCGAGTGATTCGATCTCAGCTGCCCGCTCCACCTGCAGATACACACACAGACACGTCACATCAGTGGAGAAAGAAAGGTTTTCAGTCCAGGGTTAACTGATAATGGATAGGAAAGTATGAAATAAAAAAAGTTCTATATTTACACAATTTGAATAAAAACTCACTGCTCCATTACCCTCTGATTCTTCAAAAACAGACTAAGAAAGTACAATTACAATTAGAATTATTATAATAATTAGGTGTGCAGAAACCCAGCCAATATAAATATATAACAGCTTATTATTATTATCATTATTATTATTACAGTATTAAAGTATCCAATAAGTCTACTTTTCCTGTCTATCTTTAAGAAGAACAGCTCAGCTGTCAGTTTTCAGACACACAGTGTAGCATGAAATTAAACACTTTAAAGCATTTATAAACGCATCAGTGGACAAGTCCTCTAATAACTCAATATGAATGGCACGAGAACAAAAGCATGTAAATAAGAGTCCATAACATTTGTTTTATTTTCTTCCCTCTGTTGTTATAAATGGACCAAAACAGTCCATGCTGCAATGTGTGGAGGCGGAGAGGGTTCTAAGCACTGTGCAGGTAGGTCACTCATCCTTTGACCCTCTGGAACCTTGCGGACTCTGTGGCAGGTCACACATTGACCGATGAATGAAGCAACTGTTTTACTCATTCTGAGAATCCAGTACCCATTAGATCTGATTTGATTTATGGTGATTCCTTTTCCTTGGTGTTTTACTTTGTCATGACAATGAGATATCATGATCTTGGCTCCATAATGTTCCTTTGAGATCACAATTGGGTGCTTGAAGGTGTCACTTGTTGCATGTTGGAGTCTCCCTCCCACCTTGAGGAGACCATCTGTATCCATGAAAATGTCCAGTTTAAACAGCTTGTTGTGATGTGGGAGCTGTTTTTCTTTGTTCAACAGTTTTATTTCATGTCCATATGTTTGACGTTGTACATCACGAATGATCACAAGTTCAGCATTTTCCTGTTCGCTGACTGTAGCTGATGCATTTGATTTAATATGTCTAGCCCTTCTTATGAGATGTGCTACAGCTTTGATTGCTTTGGACCAGGATGAGAATTTACTTGGACATTCAGAAAGACTCACAGTATCTGTGACCTTAGTTAACATTGTCTGTACTTTTCTGACTTCGGGATCTCCTATGGTCAGATCAAGCTCAACAGGTGTTTCCATAAAAATGCCGGGCCACTGAACCATCCATCCATTTTCTTTAACCACTTCTTCATTCCGGCTCGTGGGGAGCCGGTGCCTATCTCCAGCAGTCACTGTGCGAGAGGCGGGGGACACCTTGGACAGGTCGCAAGTCCATCGCAGGGCCGCATAGAGACAAATGAGACAAACAACCATTCACACTCACACCTAGGGACAATTTTTTTTAAGAGTTATTAACCTAACCCTAACCCTGTTTTTGGTCTGTGGGAGGAAACCCACGTGTGCACAGGGAGAACATGCAAACCACCCAGAAAGGCCCCAGGCCGGGATTCGATCCTGCAACTTTCTTGCTGGGAGGCGACAGCTCTAACCACTACGCAGCTGTTTCACCGCCACTGAACCAGTTAGACTTAATTTACTCACTGACAGTTACACCTCTTGAAGCACACCCAGCCAACGGCTGGGTGTAAAAATTGCTGAGGATTTGAACCTTGCCTGATTTTCTGAACCCTGTTAGCTACAAAAGTGTGGAAGCGACATGCATAATTGTTTATGTAGCCCAGTACCACCTTTGAGTCAGTCCAGAAATATTCTTTTATATTGTAACACAGTTCTTCCTGTAACATGTTCTTAACTGAGACTGAAACCACAGCTGCTGTTAGTTCAAGTCTGGGGATTGTGGTTAGTTTAGTTGGAGAAACTCAAGCTTTTGCTATTACCAGAGAGAAGTGAATTTCATCTTTAGTGTTTTTTTTTTTGCTCTCAGATAGCTGCATTGTCCATAACCGCTTGAGTTTGCATCTGAAAAGTGATGCAACTCTATTTCTTTAGGTACACCAAAACTAGCAGGCAGATAACAGCGAGGTATGTTTAGTTTGTCTAGATTTACAAAGTCATTTTGCAAACTCACCCACCTGGGTCGTCCCATCCAATACCATGCTGGCATATTTCTTGTAAGATTCTGTCTCCATTTAGTATATATTGTGCTAAAAATCCAAGCTGGTCATAGATTGACGCAACAGTGGATAGAATGCCTCTGCGTGTAGCTGGCTGAATTTTTAATGTGTTATCAAATCTGAAACAGTCCCCTTTAATGTTCCGCTGGATGCCTAGAGCTCTTTCTTGATGCAAGTCTTTGAATGTTAGTCTCTTGTGTTAATATTTACAGCAAATACTGATGGAGGGATGCTTTGTAAAACAGCGTGACAGTTAGAAATTAACTTGTGGAGACGGAGGTCTTTGCTGCAGATTTCTCTGGCCTCTTATGGCAACTGTATTGCTCCTTCTACTCTGTCTGTGCTTGTAACTCCGTCATCAACAAAAGTTCTTCTCCATGAACTGTGAACCTGTTGGGTGCGAGTGGCAGGGCTCTTTGGCTAAGTACTTTAGTCCATAATTTGCAAAGCCTGAAGACAATGACGCACTGAAAAGATGTACCTTCATTCTGTAGGTTTGAGGTTGTGTACTTGTATCACAGTTTTTCCACCAGAGGAAACGTAGATAGTCTCGGTCCTTTTCGCTGACATGAAACTGATGGAGTATCTTTTCTATATCGCACGTTAAAGCAATAGAATGTTGCCTGAACCTTAAGAGAATGCCAGTCCGGTTGTTTATTAAGTCCAGCCCTTGGAGGATTTGATCATTGAGACTTGTTCTATTGTGTTTGGCTGAACAGTCGAATACAATACCCAGTTTTGTGGGCTTTTTGGGATGGTAAATCCCATGATGGGGAATGTACCATTGTTCACCTTGCTTTCCTTCGTTGTGTACTTCTTCTACATCTCCTCTTTCAATTATGTCATTCATGTATGCAATGTAATCCCTTTTGTAATTTTCATCCTTGTTGAACTTTCGCTTTATGTGTTCAGTCTGATTTGAGCAATCCTTTTGTTATCTAATAAGTGTGGCCTTTGTTTGAATGGAAGAGGCATCTCACAGTGTCCTTTTTCATTTTTCTTTATTCCCTTCTTAAGTTTGTCCAGAAAAATTTGATCTTCTTGTGAGACTGTTTTGTCTTTTGCCTTTGTGTCCTTAAAATCTGATTCAAGAACACTGATCACGTCCATTGGTGTTACAGAAGGCAGCTCTTTTACTATAACTCTGTGGCACAGACTTGTTTGGTTTGACTCTGATATGGAGCCACCAACAATGCTCCACCCTAGATCTGTCTGGATAGCAAATGGCTCATTGTCCTTTCAAAGTAGAACCTGTTTTGGAGCTAGAGATCTAGGCCAGTTAATTCCAATGAGTAGTCCAACATCACAACTCAGGAGAGGAGGTAACTTATCAACGATGTCTGCCATATGGGTCCATTGCTTTGTAGTTGCTTTGTTTTTCATTTGTAGGTATGTTGTCATAGTTAAATGGGATCTAAACCCTTGTTGTAAGAGGGTGGAAGGTCAATGTGAACATCTAAATTATAACCTCTCACACGTAGCCATGCTACTCTCTGACCCTTGACCATCATGTGAACTCACAGCATTGTGGTTAGTTTTAGCTTAACTGGATGGGAGTGTGCTTGTAATTGGTTAATTACCTCTTCACTGACAAATGTATTGTCACTTTGTGTGTCTAATAAAGCATACACTAACTGCTCTTTAGATGGACTTTGGACAGTAGAAACCCACACAGGAACGATCGTGGAGGTACTACCTGACTGACCCACCTTTGTGACACTCAGAGTTGTGGCTGCTGTAGTATCACTTTCTGTGGTTGGAGTGACATTTGTGGAGCTCTGAGGTCTTTCATTTGACATATGATTTTCATTGTGCAAACAGGTGGGGTGTCGTCCTTTGCAAGCTTTCATTTGACATTGTTTCATCTGCATGTACTGTAGCATGTGTTGTAAAGACTTGAGGTGCAGTTTTGTTTGTATTAATCTCTCCACAGTTTTTTTTCTCTTAACGGTTGTTACCAGACCGTTGCTGCAGCTCGCTGCTCCGTGCCGTTGCCTTGCCATTACTTGAGTTCACAGGCAGCTCTCTCTCTTACTTTTCCCGGAGGTAACGCTCTTACTGTAGCATTTAGTTCTTCACAAAAACAAGTCTGAGTGGCAACAAGGTCTAAACAGTAGCTCTGCTTGTTTTAGGCCTGAAAACTCATTGAATACAAAAATGAGTGGTCAGTTCAATTCAGTTTATTTATATAGCACCAAGTCACAACAAAAGTCATCTCAGGGAACTGTACAAAAATATTCACATACATTACAAAAACAAATTAGTAAAAGTTATCTATCAAAGGAAGCCAGCAGATTGTGTTGAATCTTCCCTTTGTTGCAGTCTCCCATCCTGAGCAGCACATTGGGAACAGTGGAAAGGAAAAACTCCTTTTAACAGGAAGAAACCTCCAGCAGAACCAGAACCAGGCTCAGGGTGAGCGGCCATCTGCTTCGACCAGCTGAGGTTTGAGAGGACAGGAAAGAGATACAAACACAAAATGACGGGTCCAGGTGTAGTTTCTACTGGAAGAAAAACAAAGAAATTCATGTTAGTGATAGAAATAATTACAGTAGAGCAAGTAAAGACAGCAGCAGAGTGAGGAAATATGGTCAATTTATCCTCCAGCAGTCTAAACCTATAGCAGCATAACTAAGGGATAGCTCAGGAAACCCAAGCCAACCCTAACTATAGGATTGATCAAAAAGGAAAGTCTTAAGTCTAATCTTAAAAGTAAACAGGGTGTCAGCCTCACGAACAGAAACTGGAAGTTCCACAAGAGAGGAGCCTGATAACTGAAAGCTCTGCCTCCTGTTCTACTTTTAGAAACTCTAGGAACCACAAGTAAACCAACATCACATGCCTCTCCTGTAATGACCCTGCACCCCCACCTAGGGCTCACATCTCAGTTTGAGAACCAAAACTATACAATGACCACAGCAGGACCATCCATCCATTTTCTTTACCCACTTCTCCTTACTGGGTCACGGGGAGCATTCCCTGTGTGAGAGGCGGGGGACACCCTGGACAGGTCACCAGTCCATCACAGGGACACATGGAGACAAACAAGACAAACAATCATTCACTCACTCACACCTAGGGACGATTTAGAGTTACCAATGAACCTAACATGCATAATTTTGGTCTGTGGGAGGAAACCGGTGTACGTGGTGTAAAGCTGTGCATGCACGGGGAGAACATGTAAACTCCACACAGAAAGGCTGAGAGGCAAACCTTCAACCTTGCTGTGAGGCGACAGCGCTAACCACTGTTCTGACGTGCCGCCGCCTTAATGGGTCCAATCAGCTTTAAAAACAATAGGAGCAAACATTAAACTAAAGAGAAACAGTGCCCTGATAATCCAGACTGATAAAATCCTGACTAAACAGACAGTTTTATTGAGAATGATTCTGATAAACTTTTAAAACAGCAACAAAAAAGAAAGAAACATAAAAAGCTGTAACCTCAGAAAATTCTCAAAGATGACGGTTTAATTATCTGTAATAAGTCGGCACTGAGCAGTGTTTTTTTTTTTTAACCCAGAGATGTCCAGGTAATAACTGAACATTTGGGTCACGTGGTGGGCGGTCCTACATCGAGCTTCAGGACGAACTGTGTTCAGATTACCAAATATATATAAATAAAAGCATTCCAAACCACCTCCAAAGGTGGTGTGGGTGAAGACATCTTCATTGCTTTTTCAGGTTGTTCACATCTGTGTTCAGAGTTATCTGGATGCAATCAGATCACCCAGGACAGATGTTAGTGTCAGGTCTTAACGAGGACTTGGAGAGCACAGTAATATGAATGTTTAATTTCTGTTTAATTTCAATTTGCATCATAGCTACATTTTTATCACCACTTTTTGTCCTGCTCAGGTTTCAAATGGCCTAAAACGGCCTAGTGATTCATGGAAGTGCTGCAGTGTTAACAGTTTCTGATTTTATTTATCATCTCAGCTAAACAACTTGGAAAACAGTGTAGGTTTTATGGCAAAGCAGTTGCAAGAAATTCAGTGTGACCAGTTGATTCGGGAGTTTTAAAGAATTAGATGAAATGACCTCTTACACTGCCTGTTTAGGAGGATTATGTTCTTCCCATACTCGCACTTTGTCCATTTAGCCCAGTGTTAAACTCAGCAGCAGGGCTGTTGAATGACTAAGAGTTTCAGTCCTGAAGAAAACGACAGTGGTTACCTGCCTGGTTTTGTTCTCTGAAGGCTGAATTAATCAGGTACAATTTAGGTGAGTGAGCAGCAGCTTCTTGAGACTCGAGCTGCTCTTCCAAGAAGTGACTTTCTGTTTTTGTAACCAGAGACTCTGTGTTTAAGAGACTTGGAGCTGACTCAAGAGAATAACACTTTGCTCAGACTTTTGCTGACTGTAAAAATGAATGAGTTTTAGTCTTTACTGATCAACTGCATTGAGTTTTGAAAACACTGTGTGTACAAATAATAAGTAAGGTATAAAATAGTTTAAAATATAGCAGAAACAGAAGGTTAACAGCCCAATAGTAATAAGGGTGCCAATGTTTATGTAGTTTGTAAATGTTTTCACACCAATGAGGGTGATTTCTGCAGTTTTTCAGAAGAATCTGTTTTTTCTTGAATATAAGAGCTGATGCCCTCCACAGTTCGTGGTTATCATATTCTAATTCTCTTCTTCATAATACTCCATATATATTCATTAACAGATCTGAACTGTAGGCAGCCCAGTGAAGTACACACACACACCCACACACACTCTCTGTGAAGCTACACAGTTTTCTGCAGAACAAGGCCTGACATTGTCCTGCTGGAAAAAAACATCCTGAGACATCTCTTGATGAGAGGACGCCTCTAAACGGCTAGAATCCAACTCTGCAGCTAAAGTAGCTTTACGCACAGCTCAAGTCTCCATGTCATGAACACTGATGTTTCCTCATTCCACTTCCATTGTAAGAGCCATATGAATGAAATAAGCAATTTGATGATGTTACAGGTGAGCACGCAGCTTTGATACTTGGGTGGTGGGTGTGTCGATGTGGGCGTGATTGTCACCAGGTATGAATGGCGTGCTTATTGGTGTTCTGGTTTTTGTATGGATGAGGAAGTTGGGTGCGCTCGGGGTCGTCATATTTTTTGTTGACCGTGTTTATGGTGCTGTAATGCCATGCACTCATCAATTGTGAACCAGGTCAGTTTGTGTCGGTCTGTAATACGAAGTATGGAAATTTAAACGGAATAAACCCAAATATTGTATGAAGAAGTGACCTGGAGTTAATATGAAACACGTGTCGGACAGATCGGTTCCCCGAGTTTAATCCAGTGCGGCCCTCAACACCATCATTCATTTGCCGCAGAATTACCCATACCGTATCACACATGACTTAGCATGTTTTACTCATAAAGGCTTACATAGACTTTGCACATTTTTTAAAACATTCAACATTTCTTCTTCCATTTGCAGCATGAACCAAATGCATTGTGTAACACATTTCCAGGTACCCTGTCTGAATGCAGTGACAGACTGTGTTCGGTAACAGTAGTTTTTTTTAAGTACTATTGACCGCCTGTAACTACTGATCTGGTGTGATGTTTTTCCTGCAGTACCGCCAGACAGGTCAGAGGTCAACACCATCCATTGGTTCCTGGTCTTAAAGTTTGCACGCTGAGGTTTCCACTGACTTCCTGATTGTTTTCATTACACTAAATATGACTGATTTGAAAAGATCCACTGTATATTAGTGATCATCAGGTGGAGGGCCCCAGGCCATATCCTGCCCATGAGCTCATTTCACCCAGCCTGAGATGTGTTGAATTATTAATAAGTTTGGCACAATCCAACAGCGAGTCAGATGTAGCTCAGCTCAGAAAGGGTCAATGGAACAGAGTTGGAGTTGTTTTGGTCAAACCTGAAAATAACCTTAAGCTCAGACTATGTGCTCTGAATGACCCTCAGCTACTACCACGTCAGATTTGAGCTCAGTATCTGTAAAATTAACTGAATTATAGCTATTTATCAGTTTTCTAATCTGAGTTAGCTGTGGTGGCCATCTTGAATTGGGTTGGCTCCAAAAGTCAGTCAATTGTAGATGTACATCCATTTGGTTGATGATTTTTTTTATACCCATTCTTGACCCCCTTATCTGTCACAAATTAGCTTGCAGGGTTATCCAGTATAATGTGTATAGTATGTAAACCTTTTTCCCCATCATTTCCAGTGTTTTTAAATGTGTAATTTCTAAATATAAAAAGTTGATATAAGATTGAAAATAATTTGCTTTACACTTGGTTGTGCTAAACTAATTAGGTTGTTGTGTTAATTTTGTTTTGGAAAACGTGCTGACTGTTTTGAAAATGTGTAAGATACCTTTATCAGTTCATTCATGCTGTTCTTCCTCCTGCTTGTCCAGGTATTCTCATCTTCATTAACTGTGCTCATGTGAAATGGGGGACTCTGGTCCAGGACGTCTTCACTTACGCCAAACTCATGGCTCTCTTCCTCATCATCATTGTTGGAATCCTAAAAATGGTGACCGGTAAGTGAAAATAAAAGTAAGAATTCATCCAAAAATTTAAAAAAAAAGCATTAAGCTACAACATCTCTGTTTGTAGGAGAAGCAAAGAGCTTTGAGAGTCCATTTGAAGGGTCCTCCACAGACTCAGGATCTATAGCTTTGGCTCTTTACTCTGCTCTGTTCTCCTACTCCGGCTGGGATACGCTCAACTTTGTCACAGAGGAGATTCAGAATCCTGACAGGTGATCACAGTAGACAGTGCACACAACGTCTGACAAGATATGGCTTTTTTTTCCTCTCTTGGCTCGCAATCTGCAGAATACATTTACTGACCAAAAAAAAGCTACGCATCCAGACAGAGGGGTGGAAATAAAATGACATGAAGCTACATAGTTTAAAAGTTTGGGTTGTATTCAGCCATTAAGGATGGTCAATAACAGAGTCACACACTGGTACCTTCATTACAAACCTTTTCATCAACCTTACAAAGCCCAGGTGGACAGCTGCTGCTCTCACATACATGAATAAAACTGAGTCCACACAACTTGTAACGTTACCTCAAGTTGAGGTGGAACAAATAAGAATCTAGTTGTTCAATGAGCACATTCAGTCTTCCTACAGTAACGAGACACTGCCACTCAACGACCGAGGCTCTGCTGAAGGAGCCTTCACAAGTATGACTGTTACAACCAGTTCAAAGGTCATGTGTACTGATTGCAATGATTATATCAGATCGAATCGATAAAGGCAAGGCAAGCAGCTTTATTTGTACAGCACATTTCAGCAACAGAGCAACTCGAGACAAAGTGCAAAAGAACAATAAAGGCATACATAAAGATAAAAATTACAGACGCTCAAGGAAAGAACATTTTATAAAATTAGGAATTAAAAGCAAGATCTGATTAAGTCCTGGAAAAAAAGATAGAAGAATATAAAATACAGCATAAAATAATTATTTGCTTTGATCAAAGGTAGCAGCAAATAGGACGCTCTTCAACCTCGTTTTAAAGGAGCTCACAGTCGGAGCGGTTCGGCAGTTTTCTGGAACTTTCTTTCACATATTTGGTGCATAAAAGCTGAACGCAGCTTCTGCGTGTTTGGTTCTGATTCTGGGGACAGAGAGCAGAACTGATCCAGAGGTCCTCAGAGGTCTCGATGGTTCATAATACAACAGAAGATCAGAGATGTATTTTAGATCCAGACCGTTTAGTGCTTTGTAAACCAGCAACAAGATTTTAAAATAAATCCTCTGAGCAACAAGAAGCCAAAGATCTTTGGTCTTTGGAGATTTGATAGATCAGCACTGGGTCAGAGGTGGTATCTGAGCTGATTCCATGATTGGGGTCCTAAAAGTCCGCCAGAGTCCCAAATCACTACCAGAGATGACAAAGGTCCAGGGATGTAACGAGACATTCATCCCATGAAGAGTCCACGAGAACAAATATTTTGTCCGTCTGAACAAACAGAATTTACTGGATTTCTTTTGAATAAAAATACTTTTATTCATTTCTTATGTTTTCCTTTTTAATCACTTTCTTTGGTCACAACTTCACATGTGGGTGGCCTGATGTACCCATTGGTTGCAGTATCAGGTCACTGTGACATCTGTACACCCACATACCACGCAGCTGTACAATACGACCTCTGACCTCTTGCAAACCCATCATGTGACCCTTGTCAAACTCCATCAGATCTTGGTAATACTGTCTAATGTGTCTGGGAGGCATCCTGTGTGGCTGATCTTCACTCAATGTTTGAGCTGGCTGCCCCAGCAACTACCTGATAACACTATGACTCCACTCCTGATGCCACTATTTATGCCCTCTGGTACCCACCCGTTCTAGACGTGCAGCTTGTTGCATTTCATGTCCATCACTGGTCAACATTTGGACCAAACAATATTCAAATAATCAAATTGTACTTCAGGATGCCTAACTTTTTTTGTCAGAGAGTGTAAATAAAGTAATAATGGTTAAAAAAATTACTGTTTTGCACTGAATTAAGCTGCAACAAAAAGTGTTTTAAAAACAAACTAAACTAAAAGCTTGCTATACAGAGCTTTGTGAAGCACACATAGATAAAGACCTCTGATAGTTTGGAAGGCAAAGAACCAAAGAACAGTGCTAAATTAGAATAAATACAATAAATCTGCTTATTACGGGGGACATAACTAATAATTATTACTGACAAGTTAATATTGTGATCACAAATTGTCTCCTTTTTTACTAAGGGGCCAACAGTGTTTAAATTGTATTTTCATGTTTTTTCAAGTCAAACCTTAGTCTGACACCAATTTTATGCAGATTTTTTATTTTGTTTATAGTACAAGTAAATTTGACAAAACTACAATAGTTTTAAAATTATTTACAAGCCTATGTCATACTCTAGCCCAAAATCTGTATCTGACACATGGATTTTATTGTCAAGTTGTATCATCTGTTTGCTGCAGCTGCTCAGCTTGGTCTTGTTGTGCTCTCTGCAGGAATCTGCCCCTGGCCATTGCCATCTCCATGCCCATTGTTACCATCATTTATCTGCTGACCAATGCAGCGTACTACGTGGTTCTAGACATGCCGTCACTTCTGGCGAGTGATGCCGTCGCTGTGGTAAGAACCTGAGAGAGACGACTCGTTCTGCTACTAAACGTAGCTCCGCAGGATAAATTTGTTTGTACCCTTTCAGTAAATAAAGAAAAATCCACAAAGGTCATTGAAATAACTTGAAACTGACAAAAGTAATAAAGAAACAAAATCAGATGACTCTTCCTGATGTTTTTATCACCCTCTGCAGAGCTTTCGTATCAGCCACCAGCATAAAACTTTGCCATTAACTATTTGGCATCAACACTGTCTGCCTGTTAACAAAATATCTGATACCACTGATTAGATTTTAATGAAACTTTCAGGAAATCATTGGATGTACATCTACAGCTGAATAACCTTTAAAGTAAGTCCAATACAAGAAGGCTGCCAAAGCCAACTGACCTTAGAAAACTAAAACAATTTATATAATTCAGTCAATTTTACAGATATTGAGCTAAAATCTGAAGTGCTTGGAGCCGAGAGTCATTCACAACACATGATCTGAGCGTGACATCTCTAATGTTATAGGCACAATGTGTTATTTTTAAGGTTTGACTAAAATGGCTACAACTCAAAGTCTAAAACTGTTACATGAAAGATGGTGGGTGATATGCATTCCTTCCAAGAATGCTAGGTCTTTTAACTAAAACTCCCTTCCCTGTGGACATCTCACTTTACAATGAGACCTATTAACAGATGCAGCATACTGAATAAAACTTCATGTGCAAACTGGAAAAAACAAAACAAAAACAAATGAGGAGCTTCACATAAGATGAAAAGGTCCAGAGGCTCTGTGTGCTCGTCTTCATCCTCCAGTATGCCACACGCTGGGAAAAATGAATGTTTAACCGACATTTATGTTTTAAACCTAGAGAACATACGTACTTCATCTGTGATGAACCCACCTGTCTTAAAGCTGATTCAGAGTGAGAGAAAAAATCTAGGAGAATGAGAACAAGTGTTTTAGATATCAAAGGACAAACTGTTGAGCTCAGACTGACCAAACATGGAGTTCAGGTTATCATCACATCTGAATCTTCATCTTCTGGTTAGGATAAAAACAGAAACCTGTAACCAGCTGCTACCAACATCCTGACATCTGATCCCGGGGCAGGGAGATGAAACATCACAGCACTGGTTGTTCTTTTTTATGGAAAAAAAAATATCTAGAATTTATTAACAACAAATAATGAAGAAGCAAAGTATTATTTTGTCATTTGCACATGAAAGCTTTTCTGTGGGTGCAAGAGGGAGGGCTCGGAGGAAAGAAGGTTGTGATCCACTGCTTTAGATGAAACTTTGATGAGCAGCCATCTAAAAGACATTGAGTGGAGGGTCCTCTGCCTCCTCTTGGTTCTGTCCCTGGCTGGTTGATTGTGAGACTTCTTAGATTAAAACACAACAGCTGGAAATAAAGGTGACATTTTGTTAGAATAACTGCATGTATGACCCCACAGACATTTGGAAATGCAGTGCTCGGACCGTTCAGTTGGATCATCCCTGTTTCAGTGGCGATGTCCTGCTACGGAGGACTCAACGCGTCCGTCATCGCTGCCTCACGGTACTGAGAAAACCCAGAGAAGGTGCTCATGTAGTGTTCAAAATTGGATAAAAATCAAAAGTACTGTACTTCCCACTGACCTTCCTCTTTTTTTGATCTCACAGGCTGTTTTTTGTTGGAGCCAGAGAGGGCCACCTCCCCGACAGTCTGAGTCTGATCCACCTGAATCGCTACACACCCATACCTGCTCTGCTCTTTAATGTCAGGAATAACTGCTAATCTATGACACAGCTTCAACATACTCATCCAAGAACAGAGAGGATGATTCTTACTCAGTTTAAAAGGGTATTGTTTGTTTGTTTTTGTGGCTGCAGGGGCTCATGGGCCTGATCTTCCTGTGTGTGGAGGACGTGTTTCAGCTCATCAACTATTTCAGCTTCAGTTACTGGCTTTATGTTGGTCTGTCTGTGGCCGGACTCATCTACCTGCGCATCACCCAGCCTGACAGACACAGACCTGTCAAGGTTCAGTTTTTACCTTTTCTGATTTATAAATAATGGGTTTATTTGTATGCAGTGTACTGCATTCATACAACACATTAGTTGTATTTAATGGGGTTAAATAACACAATTTCTGGTAAAACTGCAGTAAGTCAACTTTTCAAGATATTTAGATAGTTTGAAGTGAGGTTCTGTGGAAAAGTTCTTAACAAATAATATCTTACCTGTTGAATACTTCAGTTTGGAGAAATTAAGTTTTATTTGGATCGGACTGACAAGCTCATCTAAAAGGGCAAAGCAAATTGCTTCTGTTGTGAAACAACTAATCTCAAACATTTAATAGCAGTTTATAAAAACACTATTTTATTAACCTTTACACTGTCATTATTATCATCATCATCATCATCAATTATCAGCAGCAGCTAGCTGTAGCACTTCAGCTGCAGCCTGAATATCCAGCAGGAATATTACAATATTTCTGCTGAAATAACCATGCAAAGTGAAATTGTAGGCAACATAAGGTTTAATACTGTTCACATGTACAACTCTTGAAATTTTTTAGATTGGACTTATTTTAAGGCAAAAGAAATCCACTTTGTTTGGTCAAATATAAATTACAAACCCAACTCTAAAAAAGTTGGGATGTTGTGAAAAGTGTAAATAAAAACAGAAAGCAATGATTTTAAAATCTCATGAGATTTACTTGTTTATAACTTTTCCACACAACCCTACTTCAAATGTTCTATCAAATTTGCCCCGTCAGAGCTGAGAGATCACTCGGTCTAAAAGTCTGTGATTGGACTTAAAGGCTGCTGTAAAACCAGCCTGGAGCAACAGAATGGAATGGGCAAAAATATCCCGAGGTTACATGAGCCAAACCTACCCCAAGAGGTTTGAAAAATAATTTCCAAAGTATTATTTTATTTTTGAAATAGTAAAGGTGCTGCATAATGCTACAAAACAGGAATAAAAAGGGGGGTGATTGTAGCTATAAAGGAAGTCGGTGGACTTTTATGAGCTCTGATTAATAATAAATTAACAGCTTCAGTGAGTTTTAGTTTGACCAAATATTGTAATTGTATATTGTACACGTGTAGACACAAAAATACTGATGAAATGTTTTTGTTCTTGTCTCCACAGCTGAGCCTGTTCTTCCCCATTATCTACTGTGTGTGCAGCATATTCTTAGTCATCGTCCCTCTGTATGGAGACACCATCAACTCCCTCATAGGGATTAGTATTGCACTATCTGGTGTTCCAGTTTATTATGTAGCCATTTACCTGCCTGAGGAGAGGAGGCCCCAATTCATACGCAAACTAAACAGTAGGTTTTCCACTTTCAAATATTTTATACACATTTGAGTGATAATTAGTCTCATTTGGCCTTGTTGAAATGTGTCATGGGACATGTTATTGGTTCAGTTCAATTCAGTTTATTTCTATAGCACCAGTTCACAACTAATGTCATCTCAGGGCACGATACGAAGGAGTAATAAGTGCAAACCAAAGTACATACAATCAGATTCAGCCTGAAACAGATCTAGATTCAATCCAACAATAAAGTCAGATTAAATATACTACAATTTGCCAAAATGCCATCTGTCTAAAGAAACCAGACTGTGTAAAATCTTCACTTGGCGACAGTGGGAAGAAACAATTCACCTTTAACAGGAAGAAACCTCCAGCAGAACCAGGCTCAGGATGAGCGGCCATCTGTCTCAAACATCTGGGTTTGAGAGGACAGGAAAGAGACAAACACAGAAGGACTGGTCCAGGTGTAGTTTGGAAAAAGAAACAAAGAACACAGGATTAATGACAGCAATATTTATAAATACAAACATGGAGAATAAAAAGGAGTAAAGATAACATAATGAAGAATTACAATAGTCCAGCCTTGAAGTGATAAATGCATGGACCACTTTTTTTCTGGTGGTCCTGGTAGCATTTTTTTTTCCAGAATATCTTTATTAACATTTTAACAGTTTAGACATAGAACATTTAACAAAGTGATAGTAATAGTCTTGTTCAAGTCAAAATAAATACAGACAGAACAACAACAAAATGCCTCTCACAGTTCTAGTT
>JAOXNZ010000092.1:22049241-22064268 GCA_028566095.1 Kryptolebias brasiliensis | reverse complement strand
TCCTGTTGAACATCTGTGGAAGGAGCTGAAACCTGCAGTCTGGAGAAGAAACCTTCAAACCTGAGACAGATGGAGCAGTTTGTTCATGAGGACTGGGTTATTTCAGTGACCTTTGTGGGTTTTTCTTTCTTTAACAAGGAGGATGTCCTGAGCCAGCCACAAGCATCGGATCGTGGTCCCGGTCAAGGCATCTTTTATTGATCTCTGTTGTTGACCTACTGCCTGGGGTTTTATGCCATCAAACGTTCTGATGTAACGTGCCAATGTAGCTACGCACTCAGTAGCTGCTTACAACTCCTGGCGGTAGTGATAGAGCTACATTCAACACCATCAGTTTAACTGGACCTTTATAGGCCGATGGTGCAGAGATGTACCAAATGTATCAGACTAGATGCGCTGAGGTGGAACTGTTGCCTTGCAGCAGGAAGGTCACAGGTTCAAACCCCGGCTGAGGCCTTTCTGTGGGGAGTCTGCATGTTCTCCACATGCACGTGTTTTTATTCCCTAGGTACTCTGGTATTCTCCATGCATATTAGACTATTTGGAAACTCTAAGGCTCTGTTCACACTGCAGGTCTGTTTTCAAATGAATGGATGTGTTGTGAACGTCTTATTTTACATATTTCAAAAAACGAACAAGCCCACACCACTGAGAAGAGTTTTGAATTTGCTGGGGTCCGTGTCTGTCAACTGCTGCTTAGTTGTCATTGGTCACTGTTCTTCTTGGGGGTGGGGCTTCAGTGATCTTGAGTAGTAATTACTGAATTTGGGAAACATGACTGCGGAGGAGCATGGAAGAGGAAAAGAAAGTGGTGATGAAGAACACCCAAACCGACAGGATTCATTTGAAACCAGTCAGATGTAGCGGGGAGCTGTTCTCAGTGACTCCAGGTTAGTTAACATCAAGACCATTTACAGCTTTGGAACGCACACAGAAACAAGAAACATTTTGTCTCCTGATTCCTCTTTAAACCCGGACGTGAGAGTGGTTAGTACATCCTCAAAAAACCTGTTATTGTTCTGCTTTTACCGGGTTTGTGTTCTGATTAGTCACCCTGACAGCTGCGTGTCAGTGGTTCTCTGAATCTGGTTTTAGTGACTGGAAACCCGACACTGAGCCCATCACAGAACGTGATAGTAATGAGAACAATTAAAGCAGCCCAGTGGAAGGACGGACACAGAACTGCTGAAACTGTTTGGATCCAAATAGGTCTGAGGGATCTGGTGGTTCAGCTTTTGGGAGATTGGTTGTTCGAGGCTCCAGTTGTGTCTCCGACAGGACTGACGATGGCTGTTATTAGCAAGTTTCATCTGTTTGAGTCTGACTCACTCAGTTTGTTTGTTTTAACCACTGTCATCTGATCAGTGATGTACGATAAGTTGTGATACACCTTTTTATCCCTCATTTGGCTTGTATGAGATTTTTGACAGCTTTAAAGTTAGTACTTTGGAGTAACAGTATCAGTATAACTAAAGAATTACAGCTTAGAGTCTGTGCAGTAAGCAGCTCTGTCAAAGTTCATGCGCACACAATCAGCACTGCAACTGGTACGTGTTAAAAAATAACGTCAACGGGGCCCCCAGAAGTTTCTCACACCCTCGGAAATTCTGCCCTGATAGCTACCTTTGGATTTTGCGTAATATTTGACAGCACAGGGTGGCCTCCGTCATGACTTTACCACCACCTGCACAGCCTGCAGTGGGAAGAGAGGAGAAGAGGGAGGGAGTGGAAAGAGAGCAACTAAGGCAACTCATTCACAGACAACTGACAATCTGCACACATTAGGTTGGCAGAGAGGTGAGAGGAGAGGGAAAAAAAAAACCTCTTTGACGCCTATATGCAGATACAGGACCCTTTTTTTCCCCTGCTGCAGCTTTGACTGTTTCATTGAGGACCGACGCTCGCTTCAGTGTCTTCACTGGAAGTGTCTTCACTTCCAAACATGTGGAGTGCAAGGAGAACTGAAAGGAAAACTTGAGGAGCAGAGAAGGAGACACAGGAGACCGTGTTGAATTTCTGCGTGCAATTTCGTTTCTTTTTTTTTGTTTGTTTTGCTGGTAAGTGTTGGAGGAATCACTTGAATGATGGTGGAAGGTTTCTATCCGTCGCTGCCTGCTGGCTGACCTCTAGGCTTCAGATCTATTTATACAAACTTTAAATATGCATTTGCTTGGTGGCTTCACTTTGCTCAAATCTGCTGTGGCTATAATCAAGAGGGAGCGATAACTTGTTTAAACCTGACGTTAAATATTTAAAAAAAAAAGCTTATAAAGATAAAAAAGCATTATATGTTATAAAGTTATTGATTTATGTTAAAAAGCTGTTAAATATGAGCAGTCACTGTTCAGCTGTCTGTCTGTGGTTGTTAATCCTCTTACTGATAGACTTCACACAAACGTTCAAATCTTTTTTTTTTATTTTAAATCACCAGACTTCTTTCTATATTGATCAGTTAGTAATTTAAACCAATAAGTGTCGATTGTAGTTTTATTTCTAAGTGCAACTTCTCTAACCAGTTTATTTACTCTCTTTTCTCACTGCCCGCTCAAGCAAAATAAATGAGACCTAAACCATTTCTGAGGTTTTCTAAAGGTTCTGAGCGATCTGTCGAGCCTGTGATCACATGCATGACTTTGGATGGAGGTAGATTATGTAACAAACCCTGTGTATTTAAACTATCTTTAAAGAGTTGTTAAGGAGCCTTACTATAATTAATGTAAAATGACAAGGCCATCTGTTGCTTTGATAGTTTGCATAGGTCAACTGTTTTGTGTACCATAAAATAGAACCCCCTTTTGATAAATAACTAACTGAGTCATACAGAAGTACTTCTGAAACATGTTTTATGGCAGCACTGTAAAGGAGGATGTTCATTCAGAATCAGTCACCTCATTAGGCGCAGGGCAACCGGAGATGTTTAAAAAGCTCCCTGCCCGCAGCGGGAGTCCCAGGCCCCACGGGGCCGCCATCGTCCCCTCCCCGGGCCCGTGCGGAAGCGAGCTATTCTCACCCTGCATTGTGCTACTCTGACGCTCATCAATGCGCCTGAATGCGTTCTGTGACTCTCAGCGATTTGTTCTGGGCCCGCACGCTTAAACCCTTCCATTATGGACAGGCTGGCGGTGCGACATTTGCTGTGTTGGCTTTTGCATTCAGCGTCCCCCAAAGTCCCCCACCCCACCTGCCACCCTCTGGCTTTTCACCCAGCATTACTGATCTGTTGCAGTGTGGCATGCACTGCAACAGATTATTGAAACTTATTGGTTTAAGTAAATAAGTGATCTATAAAGAAAAATGTCTGGTGATTTAAAATAAAATAAAATATAAATAGATTGCATGTTTTTGTGAAGACTATCAGTAATAGAATGAACAGATTAAAGGTCGAGGTGAGTACAACCATAGACAGACAGCTGGGGACTGCTTTTGTATCTTCATAAGCTTTTTTTTTTTACATGTTTGACATCAGGTTTAAACAGGTTATCACTCCCTCTAGCTTATAATCATAGCAGATACGAGCAAAAGTCCCACTCTATTTCAGCTGCTTCGAAGACTAGCTCCATGAAAGCAAAGCCATTTTCAAAGTTAAAATGTGAAATGTGAAGGGTGTAGTCTGCTGCAAAGTTCTGCTGTAAGCTGGAGAGTTTGATCCAGTAAATAAATGAGCAATAATTACTCGTTTTTCTATTAGCTGCTTTATGGCTCCACTTGATGGTAGATGGTTCACTGTTGGATTTTTGACAGATCTAAATGTGATCTAAATGCATTTTAAAATTGCAAAGCTGCAGTTTGCTTGGAAAATAGCATATATCAGTTCAAAACCTGAATAGGGCAACTACTGTTTGAAAAATTCTGGTAAATAGTTTGACATTTTCACTTCCTTGTTCTGAACTGCCACTTCCATTTTTCAGTTTTATCTTGAGATAAACTCACACCAGTAAACGTGTTCTGTCTTTGCAGAACCATGAGGCTCACGGGTCAGAGTTGAGTCTCCAATTTCTGGATGACTCTGCTGTGATGGAGGACACGTCCCTGCAAGCCCAATGACTCCCACTACTGCCTTTGGCTCAATGCTGGCAGCCTAGGATGGAACAGCCAGCAAGTGCTGCTCTGAGCCACTGTGACACCACTCTCAACCTCTTTCGCCTCCCCTCCTCTGAACTCACTGACACACCCGGACTGACACGTCCAGCCAGGCAAGGCCCACTGCGAGCTGATCAGGTTCCAGGATGTTTGTGAACTTCCGCCGGATTCGAAAATGCCAGTTGGTGCAGCTGATGACCACCTGCCTGCTGCTGTCAGTGGCGATGGTCTGCTGGGAGCAGCTGGACTCAGTCGTCGTCAGCCACGTCAAGTCCTACTCCTTCCGCTACCTGATCAACCGATTCACCTACATCAACCAAAGCCTCACCATTCCACGGGAGCAGGCCAGAAGCTTCAGTGACTTTCCTTACCTGTTGGACCACCCTGACAAGTGCAGAGGCAAGGATGTCCTCCTCCTCATCTTTGTCAAATCATCCCCAGAGAATACTGAGAGGCGGAACGCTATCAGAGCCACCTGGGGTAATGAGACCTACATCCAAAACACCCTGGGGGTGACAATTAAGGTGGTGTTCGCCTTGGGAGCCATTCAGCCTAAGACAGGTGAGCCTTCGTGGAGCAGCAGGAGAACAGCCGGCCTTCAGGAGCAGCTCATCCAGGAGAATGACCTCCACGGAGACATGGTTCAGAAGGACTTTTTGGACTCCTTCCACAACCTGACCCTGAAGCTGATCATGCAGTTCCACTGGATGCACAGTCGCTGCTCTCACGCCCGCTTCTTCATGACTGCCGATGACGACGTTTTTGTTCACACGCCCAACCTGGTGAACTACCTACAGGACACGAGCCGCAGGGGGGTCACAAACTTCTGGATTGGTCGAGTGCACACAGGGGCGCCGCCCGTCCGCAGCAAGGACAGCAAATACTACGTCCCCTATGAGATGTACCAGTTGTTGTCCTACCCTGACTACACAGCAGGGGCCGGCTACGTTGTCTCCAGTGATCTGGCGGACAAAATCTACCACGCCACGCTCACCCTGAACGCCTCTCTTTACATAGATGATGTGTTCATGGGCATCTGTGCCAATGCTGTGAGTGCGTCACCACAGGAGCACGTCTATTTCTCAGGGGAAGGCAAGGCAATTTACCACCCGTGTATCTACAGTCAGATGATGACATCACACGGCCACATAGATGACATTTACGATTTGTGGACGGCAGCAACACACCCCCAGGTGAAGCAGAGGACCTCGGGACTCTTTGGAAGGCTGTACTGTACAGCCGTAAAAATGGCTCTTCTTTGTAAACCTCACTTTTTTGACTCCTACCCCTGCAAAGCTGCATTTTTGTAATATTAAATATGTGGGTATCGCTGTTTGAAAGAGGAAGTAAAAATGTGTCATATTTTAGATTATAATAAGATTAGAGGCTTTTTTTTTTAACTTTACCTCAGTCCTTTCAGTTGATTGTTTAAACCAAAGCACTGTGTTCATTTCTGCAGAAGAAGCCTGAGAGACAGGCTGGTTTGTCTCACTGTTGTGACATAAATAACAAGTCTGTGACTTGTGGTTTTAGTCTTTTTCTGGCTGTGAGCTG
Source organism: Kryptolebias brasiliensis (assembly GCA_028566095.1). NCBI lineage: Eukaryota > Metazoa > Chordata > Actinopteri > Cyprinodontiformes > Rivulidae > Kryptolebias > Kryptolebias brasiliensis. The sequence goes on along the minus strand of JAOXNZ010000092.1, from coordinate 22,058,634 downwards.
ACTATAGGTGGGAGCAGGTTTCTACGGTAATGATGTTTACATGTTTTAACGTTAAATTTAAGCCTTTCACAAATGTGATTCAGCTTAGGGTAAACTCCTTTCAGACAATATTTCTTTGTCGTCTTTGATTTTGCAACATTCCACTAATGATACTAGTGACAGTAGTAATAATTTGTATTAATATACAAAGAACATAAAATTTTTTTAGTACTGGCCTTTATCTGTTTTATTAACTTAAGAGTAAAAGAAACAACCAAAAGATATATATGTCCCTAAAAATTAGCATTTGAAACTGAGAAAGCTACATGCAAAACACCGAACAGGCATTCAGGCGACCCTTTGTGTTAAAAAGTGTCTTTGTGGCCTAAAGTGCAGAACCAGAACAGGTGTGTAACTTAAAGTAAAAGTGAAAACTCATAAATGCAGATAACTCAATTTGATCACATTTGCAAAAAGGGGGAAAAAAAGGTTTTAATCAAATAAAATGTTCAACCTGTAGTTGGTGAAGAGTTGTTTTGTTTGTGTGTGAGCGCCATCGGTTTGGTTACCTTTTCTTGTATAATCACCTACCTTGTCTGAACCAGTGGTCCTTATGGGGAGCAAAACCCAGAAGTAATTCTGTGGGACATCCATTTTTGGGTTAAGACTAAAGTTATATGTACACGACAGCGTCTTCCAGTTCCTGACCTGCAACCAGCAACGTTTCACAACCACTGAAGAGGAGTGGACCAACATTCCACAGGCCACAATCAACAACCAGATTTCTCTATGCAAAGGAGATGTGTTGCTCTGTGTGAGGCAAATGGCGGTCATACCAGATACTGACCCTGGACCCCCCAACCAATTCAGTAAAAGTAAACTGCACATTTTAGAGTGGCCTTTTATTGGTTCCACCTGTCCAATAATCACGCCGTCTAATCAACATCTTGATATGCCACACCTGTGAGGTGGATGGATTATCTCGGAGAAGTGCTCACAAACACAGATTTGCACACATTTGTGATCAATATTTAAGAGAAAAAGACCTATTGTGAACACAGAAAAAGTTCAGCTTGTGAAAAATGGGAGCAAAAACAAAAGTGTTGCATATATAGTTTTGTTCAGTATATACTCCTTCCTTTTTTATTTCTTAATACTAGAAGGTTGGAATTTTGAAAAATTATAGTTTTGTGGCATCTCTGTGATATATATTTTTTTTATATACAAAATGAAACTATTGAAAGAACCTCCTTCAAGAGTGGTGATTCCATAATCCAGAGGTTGTAGATGTCTTTGGTTAAGGTTAGAACAAACTCATGGGCAGAGGTGTAATCTGTATTTCTGTACTCCTGTGGGTTTATGTTTATGACTAAAGTCAGGGATCTGAGGTTAAGTTTAGGGTTAGTCATGGTTAGGGGTTAAAGGTTAAGATTAGGCATTAAAGAGCAAGTGGCTTTAGTGTAGTTTTTGCATTTAGATCACACAATTTTCAGGGTATTTACAGATTTTGAGAAGACTTGAAGTACCCGCTAACAGACTGGTTTCAGCAGATTTTTGTGTGCCAACTGAAAGCCTGGGGATCACACACTTAGCTGTGCTTGAAGACAGGACCTGTCAAACCAACTGAACACTTTCAACTCTCGCAAGAGCGACGGTTTAAAGAGTAAACGAACATGGACGACAATCGGCTTACTGCGTCTGTTGTCTGCTCAGCTATCAGCTTTTCTGATGCCGTTTCCTGTGCCCCGCCCTCTCTTTTTCATTGGCTGTTGGCAACACATTTACAGTAGGCTCAGTAGTCAGTTCACACTACCAGATTCAGCTCCAGAAATTCAAACATGTTTGGTTTGACTGCGACCGAGGTTTGCTCTCCTCGCACAATAACAGATTTTTTTTTAGTAACTGAACTGTCCCCAACTGGTAGAGACTTTGCTTAACTCGGAAATAACTCGTAGTGTGTCCTCAGTCATACGGCTCACCGCACTGTATGCCAAGGTTTCAAACACAGGTCTTGCACAATCTTTTAGTGCTCGAAGTATGTGTTGAGAATGACTCTCATTTACTACCACACCAAACTGTAGATCAATATCTGTTAATGCTGACCGTGTTATAGCTTTGGGTTTGGTAGGATTGATTATTGGGTTGACTCCAAACGTTAATCCAATGATTACTTTCTTTCGGGGGTTTTTACAGGCCAGACACCATTTGCAGACTATGACAGCACAATTCCCTCAAAACACTCCAGACAATCCTGTCAACGGTCAAACCAACCTCTAGGGCAGAGGTCCCCAATCCTGGTCTTGGAGGAACACTATCCTGCATGTTTTAGATGTTTCTCTGGTCTGACTCACCTGATTAGAATGAATGATTGATTAACAGGCTTCTACTGAACTTGAAGACGTGCTGAAGAGCAGGGAGACAACTAAAACATGCAGGATAGTGTTCCTCCAGGACCAGGATTGAGGACCCCTGCTCTAGTGGCAAAATATCGGGTCTGTACAACTTAATTTCAAATTTACAATGTACTTCTGTAGTTGCCATCAAATCCAAATGGAAACAAGACCTCAGTCTTAACCTTACAGATGAACTGTAGGACTCTATCCTTGGCCGAGTTCATACTATATCTATGTGCGCTCGACAGGCACTCATTCAATTTAAGATCATGTGCACTTGTTCAGGGTTAAGTTGGCGCACATATATCCAGATGTATACCCAACCTGTGGAAGGTGTAGTAGCATTGCTGGCACATTGCTTCACATGTTCCAGTCCTGTCCTTCATCAGCCAACTTCGGGAACTCTGTTTTTCATACAATGTCTGAGGTCATGCAGCGTCAAATTAAACCTGATCCACTGTGCGCCATCTTTGGAGCGGCCCCCAAACCTTGACTTGCCAAACTCCAAACTTAGAGTGTTCATTTTTTTATTACTACTGGCCAGATTAGCTATACTACTCAAATGGGAAGACTTTTCTCCCCCTTGCATGCGCAATAGGTAAAAGACATAATGTACTGTATGGACTTAGAAAAAAATCAGATATACAGTTTGTGGATCTAAAAACAAGTTTTATAAATTGTGTTATTGCTTCTGAGTAGCCCACTGATCTCCCCCTCGCCCCCCCTTTTTTTTTTTTGTTGGGCAGCTAGCTGCCAGTTATTTGTTGCTTCATGTTCAGGGAGAAAATCAAAAATGTGAAAATTCAGACGTTTCCTGTATTGTACATTGCATTGACACTTTGTCTAACAAAAAGACCTTTGAAAGAAAGAAAAAGAGTTGCACAAAGTCCTCTGAACAGCACCTGAGCAGATAAAGCTCCAGATAAGGGAAGGAGTACATCCCAGTATCGTCAGTATAAAGTGGAAATTAGCACCTGATAGTTTTCGTTCAAGATGGTCGACACAGTATATAAAATAAGTTATTGGCCCAAGAGCCGATCCATGGGGAACACCTGAGATTATATAAAGACACAAAGAGCCTGTAAAATGTGCACCAGTTAAGGTTTAGGAAATGTGCTCACCCGTCTTTAAGGGAGACTATTTGTTTTTGTAGTCAGCAGCTAGGAGACCATTAGCTAATAGTCACACAGACTTAAAACCAGGATCAGTTTCAGGGCTTTTCAAATGTGCCAAACGAAACCCTTCAAGCTCAGTAATCTAGTGTTTGTCGGTCTGACTCACTCACCTAGCTTTTCATCTCTGTTGCTTTATTCAACACCTCCACTGGGTTTGACTCAAAAAACAAACTCAAAAACCAAATTGTAATTTCAGCTTACGTCTTTTTTTTTTTTTTTATCTAACTAACATACCTTTCTTCCATGAACATCTTTACTTACAAAACCAGATGTAGCCGTGGAGAAGGGAAATGTAGAAACAGATGTAAAATAAACCGTGTGAATGCTGAGTTAGCATTTACACAATAGTTTTTCTGCATAGTTTCATTTTTGTTGTGATTAATGTTTCCTGTCTTTTTCACCGTACTTATAGCAAAAGGCTCAGCTTGACTGGGACTAATGTGCTATGACTTTAGATTTTTGTAACTTTTATACTTAGTAAACAATTAACATTATTTAAAATAAAATTCCTCAAAGAAACACATTGAGCTCTCTTTAATCCCTTTAAAAACATTGTTCTCTTTGAAATCTGCTTCAGCAAACTCAGTCTGTTTTTCTTCTTGTCCTACTTTTAGCTAGCTTTTTGCTAATTTTAGCCACCTTTTGGGTACTTTAAGCTTTCCGCTACTGTTGTGCTCCTTTTAGCTTCTGTTCTGCCCTTTTTAGATGCTTGTTTTAACTTTACCAACTCAACTTCCGCTTCGTTGGCAAACGTTTGCAGACATCCAGTTCTCAGGATTCACCCAGCAGTTTTACAGATAATGCACATTCTCTCGTCTCATATTTGCTTCTCATGATAAAAAAAATCTACAAAATAAACCCAAAACCAGCCCTTGCTTCCACATGTGAAACACGGTTTTGGTTCCAAATTCACACGTGAAACATGTACGAAACACGTGCTTCACATATTGTTTCACATGTGAGGTTCATGGGGTTCTTCTGTAAGATGAGTTCAGGTGTTTCCATTCCGACGGTCCTGTCTCTATCAGAGCTGCAGGAAGCGTCCCAATTCCTTCATTCCTTGAAGGAATGCATGTCGCCCGCTGCCTATGTTGTTGGAGTTTTATACTAGAATCCTTTTATTGATAAACTAGAAGCACTCAGAGAGGGCCAACCTCAGCCAAGGCCACAATGTGTTTAAAAAATAGTGCAATCTGGACCAGCACCAAAATATAATCCTTTGTTTTTTGTGACAATCCCAACATTTCTTGAAAGTTTCTTCGAAATCTGTTTGTTATTTTTTACCTGATTGTTGCTAACAGACAGACAGACAGACAGACAGAACTGAAAACAGAACTTCTTTTGGTGGAGGAAACAAAAGGGTCACATGTAGGAACAGAGACAAGTTTTTTAGGCGAGGCGTTACCAGTGACCTTTGACCTCATGAACCTTGACATCAACAGGGATCATCTTTGATCCATGAGGTGTCCAGCTGTGCAGTTTGACATTCCTACATTACACTGCTGCAGAGTTAGAGCACTAGGTCAACTGTGATGTTCACCTTTGACCCATGACCTTGAAATCAATCATGATCACCCTTGATCTAGGAGGTGTCCAACTGTGGAGTTTAATTTTCCTCCGTTACACGGTTGCAGAGTTAGAGCACAAGATCATCTGTGACCTTGACCTTTGACCCATGACCTTGAAATCAGCAGTGATCACCCTTGACCCACGCGGTGTCCAGCTGTGGAGTTCAACTTTCCTGTTATCCAGCTGCTGAGTTAGAGCACGGACTGATCTGGGACATTGACCTTTGACCGGATCACCACCAAAATGTAATCACTTGTTCCTTGTATCATGTTTGATGTTTCCTGAAAATTTCCTGGAAATCTGTTCATTCATTTTTCAGTAATCTTTTCCACAGACAGACGGACACAAAAACGTGACCTCCTTGGTGGAGGTATTGACAGAAGTGTTAGAGTTCCTCCTGAGGGGGAAACAGAAACAGCTGGTACCGTACCTCAAAGTCAGATGAGCCAAAATCACAACATTGAATATTAGTGTCATACTTGTTTATCCACAAAACTTCAATAAAAGCTTCAATAAAAGGTAGAAGTGGTGAGAAGCTGCGAAGCATGTGCAAAGTGACTTTGATGACTAGTTTTTAATCAACAATCATAAAAACACCTGAAGTGAAAACATTTCATTTGACAGTTGAACCACAGATCTTGGCCTCGCAGCTCGATGAGGACAATCACAGAAACAAACCAAACCCACAAGAACTCAGGCAGCAATGGCTGAAAGCGGAAAAACCCTCTTCAGCTTTCTGAAGCGGGACCAGTGGTTGTCCTTAAAGCGGCGCTAACAGTTTGTTTTTGGTTCATTTTGCACCGTGGTTTGTTAGTTTGAAGCAGGGGTTGATTAGAGCAGAAGTCTCGTCACTTTTTCTGGGCTGGAGGAGCCCCAACCGGCTGAAGATGCAAAAACACAGCTTTGAATATCCACCACCCTTGAAGTTTACGAAAGGTGCAGAAGCTGCTTTTCTTTTCTCCGGGTAAATAAGCAGCATGTAGATGAGCTGGGCCTGGCCGTACGGCTGAATGAGTCAGCTGTGAAACAGAAAGCACCACCATTAGGACTGACATTAACGGTAGGAGCTCAGGAGCTGGCTGGTTGCAGCCTGCTGCTCCGATTGTTTGCAGTTTTTGTCCCCCTCATTAATCTCCATTCAGTACCTCATAAAGACAAAGTGAAAACTGAATTGTACACAATTTTGGAATTTAAAACAAAACAAAAAAAAACAACAACTCTGAACTATCACATTTTCCCGTACTCAGACCTGTTACTGAGTCCTGAGTTGAAGCACCTTTAGCAGCAGTTTTAGCCTCGAGTCTTCTGGGGTTTGATGGAACAAGCTTTACAAATCCTCTCAGTCTCAGTCCAATTGGATGTGGAGCCATTTTCAGGTCTCTCCACAGATGTTTGATGGGGTTCAGCTCAGGTCTCTTGTTGGTCCACTTTAGGACATTCAGAGTTGTCCCTCAGCCCCTCCTGTGTGTCTTCTCTGTGTGCTTTGGGTCTTTGTCGTGTTGGAAGGTGAACCTTCGGTCCAGTCTGAGGTCCTGAGCTCGGTGGAAGAGGTTTTCATTGAGGATAGCTCTGTACTTTAGCTCAACCCTGACGGAAAAACTGACATGGAGACACGGAGAAACTAGACTCAAGGGAGCTCCAAACAAACAAGGAAGTGTCAAATAACAGCATGACGAAACCAGGAGTGAACACGATGACACGCCATAAACTAAATAGTAAACACAAAGAACAAAAACTTTTCAGGTGGACCTTCAAGTGCTTCACCAACTACTCTGCCATAACGCTCAGATCTGTGGAGGTCTGCAGTTCTGACTGTCCTTCTGGAACTTGGTCCCATCTCCACAGAGGATCTCTGAAGCTCAGCCAGAGGGACCATCAGGTTCTTCAATCACTAAGACCCTTCTCCCTCGGACGCTCAGTGTGGCCGGGGGGGACCAGCTTCTGGAAGAGTTGCTATAGAAAGCTTTAGGTGACATCTCACTGAGCTGCGACTGCTGGGGGGCTTGCATGTGACTCAAAATTGCAGGAAAATTGTGAGAAAACAAAACCATAAGTTTGCCCTTGCAGTCTCACTGACTTTCTGAGGGTTTGTGACCAAGTGACCGCGCTGCGGGGCCATGTTCTGAGCAGCCAGTTTTTGAGAGCGCAGCTTGCAAACCTTCATTCTTGACCGTGCACGTTTTTTTTTTTTGGTTGCCCACCTTTGCTCGTTTTGTACCCACCTTGGCAACCGCACCCACATTTATGATCTTCTCTGCCGGAGTAGATTTCTGAAATGAAGAAAGGCTGTGTGACAGTTTTAAAAGGGAAGTTGCTGCATAAATTCTTTGAACATGTTCAAACCTCAAGAGAAGGAAGCACATTTCAGAATGATGGAGCCACTGAGCTCTGAGGAACCTTCAGTGCAGCAGAAATGTTTTTGTATCCTTCCTCAGATCGGAGCCTTGTAACAAATCCTGTCTCTGAGCTCTGAGGCAGTTCCTTTGACCTCATGGTTTGGTTTCTGCTCTGATTGTCAGCTGGAGACCCTCTACAGGGAGGGGTGTGCCTTTCCAAATCAGGTCCAATCAATTTAATTCACCACAGGTGGACTCCAGTCAGGGAGCAGAAACTAGTGACGGCAGAAATGAAAAAAATTGAGCGATTGAGTCATTCAGAACAATTGTTCCTAGAAAGATTTGATCTTGTGGAACGTCCGGATCGCCTCACTACAGCGACACCTGGTGGCCAAAAATTAATGCACTTTATTGTCAAATAACTCATGTTCTTATAGGTTTTCTTGATTATTTTTTGTTATTCTTGTTTATTTTTGTCTTGTCCACTGACGTGTGCTGCTCCCTTTCTTGCACCCTTGTGAAAGAGGTCTTGATCTCGATGGGTTTATATCTGGTTAAATAAAGGTTTAATAATAATAAAAATAATAATGTCAAGATTCAAGACATTTGTTACAAACACAGCAAAACAGAGTTTATTTAGTTTAACTAAACTAAATAAACAAAAAAAAAAATCTAGCTTAGAAAATAAGTACAACAAAAATAGAATATAAGAAGATAAAACGTGTACTTGTTATTGAAGGACATTCAGACAAATAATCTCAGTTTAGTGAACGTTTTAAGTTTTGTGTTGGTTGATATTATTTGAGTGGAAGGATATTTTAGATGAATCAGTCTGTATTTGTTGGAGGTGCTTCTGTACTTTAAAGCATTTATACTCAGAAAAACAATCTGTTCAACAAAGACAGAACTGAGACGCTTTCTACCCCCTTCCACATCAATAACAGTCCAAAATCTAAAGCCACGCTCGGTACGAGACACTCGGGGAAATGAGGCGAGACTTTCCAAACACTCTGCAGGTCAGAAGAGGAGGAGAATCAGCACCAATCAGGTGAAGACGCCAGAAATAATCCTTCACATATAAAGTATATACGTATTTTCATGTTGTGTGATTGTAGTATTTTATTCGTATAAATAAGAAAACACAATCGCAGCGTTTTCGTTTGGGTTTCACTGAATTCGGAACAGCTGGTGACGTGACGAAGTGTTTTAGAACGTCCCGAAGCAGAGGCTGGATTTTGCCATCACCAGTAGAAACATCTCAGCAGAAATCAAGGGAAGCAGGAGGCGTCTGAGCTGAACTTCAAGTGTTGTTGCAAAAGGAAATGTGATATTTATATATATATATATATTTTTTTTTTTGTGGTCATTCTGAGGTACTGAGTAGGTTATTGAGAAAGAATTTAAACAAACACGACAAAATTGAAGAAACTGAAGGGGGTCTGAACCTTTCTGAAGCCACGTTTACTTTAGCCTTCACTTACTGTAAATACACATCGGGTGCTGTTTTTCTTATCTAAATGACAGAAATTCTTGATGTTTTTCACAGAAACAGAACATTTGGACGAAACTGATTTAGACATTTATTCAAGCCCTCTTGAAGACAAAGAGAAACTGGTGTGTAAATGAAGAGCAAAGCAGCAAACACACTGGTATTATCAAAATAGATTTTATTTAGACCTTGAGATCTGAGTGATAATCCAACAGTCTGGTCTGGAGGCTGCAGACCGCAACCACGAGCGTGAGAGTACAACACAGGTCGGGGGGGAAAACACCAAAAAAAAAATCTGAAAATTGGTATTTACACGTTTTGTATTATAATACACCAACAATTAAATTCATCCAATCATTTTTGTTCATTTAGGGTACGTGGCTACAAATGAATCAAAATTACAAAAGTTTTGATAAGTACAAAACCTTCAAGGGCTTTCCAACATAGCAAAG